>QXTE01000013.1:9169776-9436335 GCA_003942145.1 Platysternon megacephalum | reverse complement strand
TAAATCGAGCTAACGCTACTAAATTCGACCTAAAGTCGTAGTGTAGACCAGGCCTTAAAAGCTGTCAATTGGGAATGGATTGATTAAAACTTTCTTGGAACATGCTAAATATTTTTAGTTTCTATATCAAGGTGTTGAACTGTTCAACCTTTTAAATATGCGCTCGCTTTGTGGATCGAGATACATACTCCAGTTAAAGGCCCTGTAATCAAGAAAAGAGCTCTTCCTAAAAGGGAGTCTAACACACACGCTTAAGTGCTTTCCGGGTTGAGCAGCCTGAGATTGCTTAACCTCACTTGGGATAAAAATCTCCCAGGAGGGGCCTCTGCTGGGATTCCATGAGGTCTCAGTGGGAGCTCTGTAAATATGGAGCTGAGAATACTTCTCTCGTTAGGAAGAATAGAGGGTTTTATTGCTTCTGATCTTTAGACTTAAAGAATACTCTGACAAGCTGTGTCCCGGTATTACCAGTTTGACTATTTCATACCCCTTACATACATTAGGATTGCTCTTCATTTATTACAGAAAAGTAAGTCAACCACTTCCTAAAGAATGAGTCACCAGGTCACTGTTCTCATGCATGATGCTTGCTTTGGAAAGCTTTTTGGGTTAAGTTGCCATACGGCTTGTTTGTATACGCCGAAGGCTTTTGCAGGAAAGTTTCACGGGCAGGATGAAACAGCCCAGGAATGGACCAAGTGCTGTAGGTTGCTGGGGTAATGTATTCATCTAGAATGCCTGATGTATTTACTGTCTCATTGAGATGCTACTGTAGTAAATGCCAATTTTACACCCCTCTTGGAACCTGTAGTTCATTCTTCAGATTTATTTCGTCCTGGCTTTGTTTTGAAACCTGTGTCGAATGTTCTGTGATCAAACAAGACCATGTGTTGGTGCTCCTAAGCATTTACTTCATCCCAGTCTTTATTGCTGCCCTTGGGAGGACAGTACTGTGGGTTAATTAACATCCAGTTTCTGGTCTCTGAATGGGACATGTTGTGGGGGAGCAGCTTGCTCCCCCTTTCTGGGTGTCACTAAACTGCAGATTAGTCTGGAGTTTTTACATGACAAATTCTAGTGCTGAACATACTGTCAGGTATCCTATGTAAATCTTTAGTCACTGGGTTATGTGATGACCAGTGCTGGTGTCTAGCTGCACCCTGAGTCACCTGTCCTTGCTTTTATTCATTCAGAGAAACGCCAGAGAGAAGAGCCCACGAGAGCCAGACCCACAGACTGAACCACCTTGGTCTTCAGAAACAACACCACTCCTTCAAGACAGTAGTAAAACAAACCAGAATGCTGATGCTGAAGCCTGAAGTGCCAATCTCTTACAGGAGGGTGATTTCCACTGGTACCTGTGACTGTGCTTAGGGATCAGACTCGCTCTCGGTCCATTGGCAGGATCCTAGAAAGGAGATGCAGAGTTGGATAAAATAACTGATCGTTCAGAATCTTGAGAGAGGCACAAAATACTCTCCGAGGCTATTGAACTGTATTGCCACGGCTCATACTTCCTGCACCAAGACACAAGATGAGGATAAAACCAGTTTAGTCCTAGCATTTGAAATACAAAATATTCAACATTTGTTGGCCTGGGGCTGGCATGGGCTGAGACCTCTCACCTGCTACTTGCAGCCTGGCAGGGATGAAGAATACCTGCTGGCTAATCCCCTGAAGAGTCCTTTCCTCTACCCATATAGTGTCTTTCCACCTAGAAGATGAGAATCCTAAAAGAAATAGGCACTTTAATAGATAATCCTTAAAAGCAAACACAGTTTACATGTGGTGTAGAAATAACTGGCTTATATAGGAAAATGTCAGTATTTAACAACCTGGGCTGCTCAAGGCTTATGGCGAGGTGCTTACTAAGTACCGGTAGATCTAAACTGGCTGAAGTTCACTCCCATTCAGGAGGTAACACTAATCTGGGAGAACTGGATGGGATGGGTTCACGTGCTCAAGTTCACTGAGTAGAAACGAGTTCTCACGTATGCTGCCAACGTTTTTAATATACCAGTATTCGGCTAGGCAGCCATGTGTGGGTGTCAGATTCAAGGGTGTGATTGCTGTTTTGGAGGGGTGGTGCTCTAGACTGAAGGCTCATTCATCACTGCTTTAAAGCATAGTGGGTTTTTCCAAAATGAGCAACTTGGTTTATCTGGCTAGTTGGTTCCCAAGTGCCCTTGTTGTTTAGACATGTGGCAGTGGCTCTCATTTGATTTTTGTCAAATAAATATTGTTTAGCTCCCTGCCTCTCGCACCCGCACTTCTGTGGTGCACTCATGCAGAAGCCACTGACTTTTAACTTGTATGGAAACCACTTACTCTTTACAAGTCTTTAATTTGAAATCCAGGGAAAAACTAATCTGAGCTCTTCTAGCTACACAGAGCCAACCACATGCATTGCATTGTTCCACGCATGGCATCAGACTCTAGTAGAACAATGAGAAATGTCTTTAATCATGACACTGTAAAATGTCACCTCAGATAAGAGCTATTCCAGAGCAGCTCCATTCCCCAAGCAAATGAGATCCCATCCTTACGTGGTAGCACAAGTGTCACATTGCAAGGAAGAGAACTGAAAATTAGCTGGCAGAATGGAAGGCAGGTCCCACTCCAGCCAAGAAGACCTTGTGGCTGTTTTGTAACAGCAGAGTGAAAATAGTCATTCTGCAGGTAGTGTTCCCTGTAGCTTTCCATGCTGTAAAGCCTTTGCTACATAAGGCAATTCCATAACTCTTAGTGGGTGGCTCTGAGGGTGCCTTAAATGCTGCAGGCCAGCAACAGCTGAAATACACCCGAATGGTAGGAAAACTACTCCTGTGGCTTAAGCTTGGCGGTGCGAGTGCTGATGGCAGCAAAGGACTTTCCTATGTGAAGCACAGGGCTGCATGGGCCATACACAATGTAGGGCTTCCAGAGGAGTTGAGGATTTCTTTTTACCATGCAAAGTGCTATTAACCACTGTGCCCTAAGACTGCTTGGATCAGGGCTCTGAGAACAGACTCTCAATGGGCTGGTCTTATGGCTCCTATGCCAGGGCTGGGCATGCCCAGCAGGTATGGTATGTTGAGGGACATGTATCAAGACACTAGCTTAGATCATGGACTCTTGGCAACTGACTTGTAGGGTTCACACCCCACCTCTGATCTCCAGCCGACTCTGCGTTCTGTCAAGCCATATCTGGACCTCCCCAGTGGAGCAAGTGTATGGTAGCTTCCCTTTTCTGTGCTCTATGAGGCTATTACCCCTCCCCCCCCACCACCTTGCTGTAGCTAAAGCTTTAATACCAGTGAGGGCTGTGCCAGAAGCCAAAAGGGTGCAACATGCAGTATGTTGGATTAGGAAAGCTAGCTGAGGGAAAACGCCCCTTGCCTGTAATACAAGGACAGGAAAGCTTGAAGGCTGAGAATATCAAAGCATTAGGGGCACCCGCAGAAGCCTTGGCCAAAGCAGAGTTGTTGGTCTCTGCTCATAATCCTGAGCCCATCCATGGCTGTGTTCCATCTGTCACTTGTGGTGCTTGTAAAGCTGCCTTTTGAAGGGATATGTGCCATTTGATGTACTGTATCACGTAGTGGAACTTTTAAGTGAATCCTCTCTGAGCTGCTTCATTCTCTTAATGGAAGGTTCCTCCCAAAGTCCCTCCTGCATCATGCTGCTGTGTTTGGGGTGGGGGAAGAAGGGAACTAGCTGGATAACACACAGATACTTGTAGGTAATCCGTTAAATCCTAGTAGTCAAAAATGATCTGTGGACTTGTGTCCTAAAACAGCCTCAGCGCCCTAGAGGGTGGGGTAAGTGGAACACAGGCACAACTAAGGGGAGCATGAGGTAGCGATGCCTGAATACAAGCAGCTCTCGTATGGGTCAAGACTGTGTCTATAAAGTGGATTCCAAAATCTGCCAAACACTTGTATGTGATTCATTAGTTAAGACCTAGCTTTTTATAATCTGATGGTAATTACCAAACTGGATATTAGACAACTGGAAAACTTTCACTATCCAATAACCATCATTCTGATTCTAGGTTGCCTTGAGGGTTTTATAGATTTCTTAAATGTCTGTACTACTGAAAGGTGTGAGGTGCTGGTGCTGATCACTCTCTCCTTTCTATGGGAAAAATGGAACTTTAATACACACAGACTAACACTTAAGTGTTAGTAGCAGGGAAAGTTACTGAATTTGCATGAAGAAAGATCGAACATTCGTAAAGTAGCAAACTCCCAAGAAAGGCGTACACTTTGCATTGTGATGTATCAGTCTGTCTATTTTTGAACAGACTCTTCCCTTTCTTAGCACTTGTATTCTTGAAAGAAGTTTCATTTTTTCTATCTAAAACCGTTGTGATAACTTTCCGCTGTCGTCTTCAGGCCAAATTGTACAGCAAGGAACTGAAAGGTTTTATAGTGTAATCACCCAGGTCCAACTGCTTAAGAGCAAAATAAAATGTTCCCAATTAAAAGCTGGACTCTTTCTTGAGGTGTATAAATAGTGTGGTTAATGTCACACACAGCTGTCACTTTTGGATGTGAGCTGTGGTTAAGATGTGACATCTGTGCACAGGTTCCAACATCAAAGACCCCATCTAACTTAGGCCCCTCAACAGAAGGTTAGGACAATTTCCACCTCCCACCCCTGCCCTGGGGCCTCCCCGGCTGCTTCTAGTAGGGGAGGGAGGAAATGGAAAAACCCAACCCCCCATCTTCGCCTGTGTAGATGCAGCTAACGTCCCACCAGTGCAGCTGGGAGGGGCTGATGGCAGGGTGCAGGTTTAATATGCTTCCCTCTGTGGCTGGCCCAATCCTGTAGCAAGTGGCCTCCTTCCCTAGCAGCTCGTTGAAGGATGAGGGGAGTGTCCATGTCAAAGCAGGAGTGAGCAGTCCCCTGCCTCCGAACCGCTCCGCAAGTCAGGGTGGGATCATGTCCTTCCCTAAAAGTCCAACAGGCCCCTGGGCGAGGGGAAGAAGGGAGAATCTGACTCTTCCATGGGTGAGGGCCTGTACCCTGGGGCAAAAGCCTTTCCAAGTATCCTGCCTCGCCTATCTCCATCCACCCTCAGTCATGCCAACTCTCACCACTTTCCCAAGGTCCATGATTTTGGCAGGGGCTGCAGCCAGTCTATGGCTGATGCTCAGGGTGGAGCTTCTTGCATCTGAGCCCTCTCCCTTCCCACCTCAGGAAGGGAAAGGCAGCTCTCAGTGGGCCCAGTCCTCTCCCCCCCTGTGAGCCATGGGGACAGGACAGGTGCTTTGCTCCTGCCTCGGCTCTGCAGCCCCAGAGCTGGGAAGGAACAGGGCCTGTGTGGGAAGAGCCCCTGGAGCTGCTCCCTAGCCTGGGAGAAGGGGGTGAAGAGCCCCATAAGTGGCAGAGGTGACAGTGATGGGTGCTCATGGGGCCAGAATGAATTGCTGGGCAGCAGGCACGAACATCCCGTTACCTGACAAACTGCGGGGAGTGAGCAATGCTGCTTGTGACATGCGCACACACGGGGATCAGACTGGGTGTGGGGGAGGTCAAAAGACAGAACAAGAACGACTGTGTCATCTCTAAACAAAATCTTTGGGCAGGGTGCAGGAGGCTCTGACTCTGACGTTTTAATCTCTCGAGGTTGGCAGCAGTGGGGCCATGCACTAGCGGGAGGCAGGCAGGCTCTGGTCACGTTTCCCCCAGCTGCATTTGAAAGTCTGATGCGATAACAAAACGGGGGCCCTGGGGCATGCGGGTGTTGGGTGGGACAGCCGCACCTCGCCGCCAGCACTGCTCCTCCATTGGAACTCTAGGGCCTGATCGTTAATTGAACAAGGTCTATGAATTACCGTTCGTTAGCTCCAGTCTTGTGCGCTAACAGTCTTTAGGCCAGGTCCCCTCTGTGAGAGTGGTGACCTTCACCCGTGGTGGTGGGGGGGTAGCCTCCACCTGGGGCTCCCCAAAGTTGAAGGGGTTGCTTTTAACAAAGGAAACCGTGAGTTGGGAACAGAAGCTTTATTAAAAGTGGACAACTTTAGTCACGGTACAAAACTCATTAAAGTGACATTCAACAGCTAATATTTTATTTTTAATTCTAGCCCAACCCTTCCCCCGGTAAAAATTGTCTGCAGCCCTGGGACGGGATCAGAGCAATTTGAGGTGCAGCAGTAGTAGTGCCAATCTACCCTCTTCTTTGGGTGGGCATCAGCTGTGGGTGGGTGGGGTCAGAGTCAAAATCCTGGCTGCTCCCAGGGGAAAGGCACAATACTGGCTGCCTGATGTGTGGGTCCTTCCTCATCCAGGGCTATAAAGGGAACGCAGAGAGGGGATGGGGTGCAGGGCGGGGAAGATGATGTTTAAACCAGGAGTAGGCAACCTATGGCACGGGTGCCGAAGGCGGCACGCGAGCTGATTTTCAGTGGCACTCACACTGCCTGGGTCCTGGCCACCGGTCCAGGGGGCTCTGCATTTTAATTTAATTTTAAATGAAGCTTCTTAAACATTTTAAAAACCTTATTTACTTTACATACAACAATAGTTTAGTTATATATTATAGACTTATAGAAAGAGCCCTTCTAAAAACGTTAAAATGGCACACGAAATCTTAAATCAGAGTGAATAAATGAAGACTCGGCACAGCACTTCTGAAAGGTTGCCGACCCCTGGTTTAAACAGTGAAGTTAGCTCAGCTATTGCATTGAATGCACTTTAATATCAGTGCATAACCATATCACTGTAATGCCTTTGCTACCCTAAAGCAACCTGATCATTTAAAATAACTCTCTCCCTTCTGTGCATATTGGTCCCTTTCTGCTCCTAGACCTTGTCTATACTTAAAAAATATATATATTTTTTTTTTACTGTGGCAGCATAGCAAAATTAGCAATCCCCCCTCCCCCCGGTAGATGCGGTTATGCCAGTGTCTATAAAAATTCTTATGCTAATGTAGCATTTGCTGAAGCAAAATAAGCGATACTGTTATAAAATCCCTTATAGTGGTATAACGATCTGCATTAAGTGTCAGAGGGGTAGCCGTGTTAGTCTGGATCTGTAAAAGCAGCAAAGAATCCTGTGGCACCTTATAGATAGTTTGCATCCGAAGAAGTGGGTATTCACCCACGAAAGCTCATGCTGCAAAACGTCTGTTAGCCTATGATCTGCATGAAGGCTTTATAAATAATATATATATGTGCACGTACACAGATCACACCCATAGTGATAGCAGTAAAACATTTTAAATGTAGACTAAGCCTGACTGTCTTTACACAGACGGTTTCATAGGTGCTATGGTGGTAGAAATAACGGCCGCTAAGCCCATCTGCTTACAAGACTCCAGCAACTTGAACCATATGCCCAGCTTGGCATAGTTCCTGTGCCACGTGAGTTGTGTATAGGAGATGGGGAATATTAACTCTCCAGAACGGATGCAGTGAGATGGCTGTGCAATCCCTCCATTCCTTACACTCTTCTGGCCCCATCATAAATGTTACTTGCAAAATTTGCTGTGATGTTCATTCACCCTGCCCCCAGAAAGCATCCTCCCTCCTGCAGCTGGCTGAATTTCCTCTGCTTGTTTGATGTCTGTCATTCGGGGATGTATAAAGCCACCACGAGCACTTAAAAAACAAACCAACACTGCTTAGCAACTGTCACAGGGACTGTCACCATCTTTATTGTGCCAAAGTTCTGAGAAATACCATGCTCACCCAGTCTCTGCATATGGTGTGTGCGCGGGAGGGCCAGGTGATTGACAAACCAGGCAATGGGGCCACCTTAAATCGAGGTGGGTTTTTTTGTTTTTTTGCAAAAATGTCCTGTGGATGAGAGCATAGGGGTAGAGGTGCTGCTGCATTATTTTAAGCACCGCCATATGCTCAGAAATATTACTATCTAAAAGCTTCCAACCAGTTCACAGGAAGGAAGTTGGTTTTATTCTAGTTTCTCCTATAAATAACCTGAATTTTAGCATGTTCATTACCAAGTACCTAGCCGCTAAGAGGTAAGGAATTATTTTAAAAATAGGAACTCTAGTTTCACAGGGGTCTTTCAAAGTACAAATATTAGACCCCACCTCTGGGACCCCTCTCCAGGCTTGTTCTCTTGCCATCATGCTGCGTGGAATTACATTAATCAGGAAGTATCTAGTCAAGAAAACAGTTCTAACTACAGACAAGGAGGCTTCCACACAGCTTGAGGGCCAGCTTTGTTTCTGTTTACCTGGTTCTCCACTGTCTGGAACACTAGACCATGGAGATCTCTACTGGCTGACTAACATATTGCAAGTAAACATATATCACTATCACTCTAGCCATATGATTTTAAGCAAGTGAAATAGGAACATGACACTTTTCCAGGCTGCCCCAGCCTTTTAGGACTGTGTCCAGACCAGCAGCAATGACTTAAAGCCCTCACTTACTCAAGAGCTTGCTGGAGCTACTATAACGCTTCTGCAAACAAATCTGAAGTGGACGAGCTAGTGTCTCTTTAAAATAGCAGATAGTGGATTTTATGTAGACTGGAAAGCAGTATTCTGTAAATCACGTGGAGTTGTTTGTAAACCCTAATCTAGAGTAAGAAAAAGATTTAGAAGTCTACCCTATAATTAATCATTGATAAAAGCCTGAGGGCTTGAGTTTCATGGGGCATGAAATAGGTTTTTAAAGGCAGAGTGTCAGGAAACAACTGCTAGAAGTACATCCGAGTGGTCACTGGGGGGCACTGTTGGTACATGGGAGGTAGGATGAATGTTTTGTCAGCAAACCCACATTCCCAGCCCAGTAATACAAGGAGGGTGTATGCAGGGCCGGCGCTTCCATTAGGGCGCTGCTATTTTGGGGGCGCCTGCGCCCCTGCCGCCCGTAAAAATTTGGGGGCGGGACCTTCCGCCGCCGCTGTTGGGGGCGGGATTTCGGGGGGCGGGACCTTCCGCCGCCTAGGGCGCCAGCAAAGCTGGCGCCGCTACTGGGTGTATGAGCTGCTGGCAGGGCCGACGAGAGGGGGGGGAAGCCGGTACAAATTACCGGGGCCCGGTGGTCCGGAATGGGGCCCGGCTTCCCCCCCCTCGTCGGCCCTGTTTAGCCGGTCCGCCCTTACTGGGGGGTCCGAAAATTTTTTTTCACCGGGGCCCGAACCCACTCTCAGCGGCCCTGCTGCTGCTGTTAGTGCTGTAGGCAGATAAAACTGACTGAGCCAAGGGAACTTTTTATAAAGTTTTAATTTAATCTCCCAATGCAGGGAAAAGGATGGAAAGTACAAGCTTTTCATTTTGTTTTGTTCAAGTCTGTCTGATGACCCAGCTGATCCCTTTGCAGCTGCTCACAGGACAATTTTAATAATGCTTCCTATCACTTGGCAATACATTTTTAATCTCTGATTCTTCCCAGTATGTGCCCTGGACCTTGCACATGTTTAAAGGGCCTGAAGATCTTCAAGTTTTTTACGAACATCGATTAAGTCTCCCAAACACTCCGTTGGGTCAGGCGCTGTTATATTGCAATAGATCTATGGCTGGCTAGGAATTCATGGTGGTTGCTTTGCTGCATCCAACACAGCCATTTAGAACAACACAGCAACAGCTGGGATAAAACACAGTTTCCATCTGGAGAACCTTCATTAGCTGTCAGCAGTGCAGGGCACATGACACACAGTTGAGCAGTTCTAATTATGTTCAGTAAAGGGCAATGGTGCACATACAGCCCCGCCTCTTCCATCAACATACTCGTTTTACAGCCAAGTATAAGGTTAGGGACAGAGAGGTTAAATGACTCGCTTAAGGCAATGTAGTGAGTCAGTGGCACGCCAGGGAACAGAACCAGGTTCCCAAGCCCCTGTTCTAACCACTATGCAGCACTTCCTCCACTCGTAACACCTGCAGACTGAAGGGAAAGCTAAGGAATCCAGCCATGATGCAATGCTGATGTCATCCACGATAATTGTATTGTCCTTTGTCTCATTGGGGTTCACTTGCAAGACCAGAATATTCACAAGATCTGAATCAGTGGTGCTACGAGGTGGTGCTATCTCAGGGGTGGGCTGGGCGTGCCCCTTTCAGCACAGTGGTTACATGCTCTCACTGGGTTCCGTCCTGGCTCACCTGCCTGCTCACTTCTCTTGGGCTAACAATACCTGGCTTGATTTGGCTTTCTCCGCAGCTCCACGTGGCAGCATCTCCTGGCTCCCTCCCTAGCAGCATGACAGACGCAGCTGGGCACTTCAGAAATGGTGAATGCTCATTTCTAATGAAAGTGGGAGCTGCTCCCACCTGACATCTAGGCTCCTTTTTCGCACTCCCACCCACCCAGTCAAAATGTGAATCTCTGATGATTGTATAATAATTTCCATAGATACATATAAGTTGCCTAGATGTTCAGCAAATCTCAAAGCACTTCACAAGCCAGGCTCACGACACCCTGGAGACGAAGGGGAGCATCCTTACGATGTTTGTTTTGCAGCAGGAGAAACTGAGGCACAGAGCATTGCTGTGAGGGCATGGCAGAGCTGGGAATAGAATGTAAGTATCCAGGATCCCTTTTCTCTGCTCTAAGCCCACTAATGAGATCTTTGATCAATGGACAAGGCTCACCAGGCGATTAAGCCACTTTCTCGCCTCGGCTGCCTCCGTCCTGGTTGTTTGTGCCTTTGTGGATTGATCAGCATTGCTCCGGCTCTCGGCACACGCTGTGCGGAAGCCACAGCTGGTCGGCAGCTCTGCAATATGGCTACTCATCGGCTCGGAGCATTCTGATTCTATTTCCCCCGTGCTTCAGTCACCTCGTTGGCTCCCTCTGAAGTTTCCAATTCGTTTAAAAATGCTTCGAGCAACCTCCAAGTCCTTTCATGGCCCTGACTCGCTCTCCCTGGCCAATTTCCTTTTCCTTTCTACTCAGCTGTGTACATTCTGTTCCTTGGCCACAGGACTATGATGTCCGCAAATACAGATGAAGCACAGCAGGTACCCTTGCCTTGGTTAATGTGCCCCCTCTGCTTTCTGCTGTCAGGTCAGCATCCTCTCTCGCTCTCTGTTCCAAGCTAAGTTAAAGACATTCATGTTCTCCTGAGGATTTTAATTGGCCGAAACCAGCTTGGTAATTATTAGAATGATCTCATGTTACAGTACAGAGCCTTGGGAGGCTCCTTTGGAAAGGTAATATCCATCCTGCCTTAGTTGAACTCAGAGACATCTAGAAATAGGACAAAACAGACAGGGGCGGCTCTGTGTATTTTGCCGCCCCAAGCACGGCAGTCAGGCGGCCTTCAGCAGCGCGCCTGCGGGAGGTCCGCCGGTCCCGCGCCTTCGGCGTACCCGCTGCCGAATTGCTGCCGAAACCGTGGGACCGGCGGACCTCCCGCAGGCAAGCCGCCGAAGGCCGCCTGACTGCCGCCCTCACGGCGACCACTTGCTGCGCTGGTGCCTGGAGCCGCCCCTGAAAACAGATCCACATGCCCTCAAATTTAGTAGGATTCAGGCCTGGATTTTGCTTCAGACCCACTTCTAGGAGGGACTCAGTGAAGAAAGACTCTCTCCAGTCCCCCGTCAACAGTCCTCTGGGTCATTCAGGCTTCAAATACTACAGAGAGACATGTGATTTAGAGCTGAGTCTGGAACATGTTTTATATGGGTTCTAGTCCCAGTTCTACCACAAACTTCATGTCACCGTGGGCAAGTCACTTAGGCCCAGATCCACAAAGGTATTTAAGCACCTGAATCCCATTGAAGAGCAGGGCTTTAGCCCCTGAAAAATCACGCAAAGGATGGGAGACACAATTCATTCATGTTCTATGGGGATTAGTGCCATAAAAATGCCCATAAATAAATGAATTATTGCTAATCAAAATGCATTTAACCAACAGAAATCTCTGTGGCTTGTATCCTGATGAACTGAAGTGGAGCAAATTCACTTTGAAAAGCTCACTTGCCCATTTGACTCAGAATTATTTTTACCAGGAACGCTGAGAGCGAGCGAGTGAGCGTTACAGTGGTATCCAGTGGTTAGTGCAGAGGACTGGGAGTCAGCCTGGGCTCTGGTGTTCTTTCCTTTTGTTTGAGGCTGGTTTTACAGTGCCTCAGTTTACTCATCTGTAAAATGGACCAACAATAATAATACATACATCACCGAGGTATTGTGGAAACTGACCGGTGCTGGGAAAACGCTTTAAGAGCCAGCGGATGGCAAGTGCTGCATCTGTGCAAATTGTGTATAGGCTCCATAGAAAGACTGTTTCTATTCTATGCCTGTCGTCACGCAGCTGTGGGGGTGGGTGAACGTTCTCACTTGTTCAGACCAGTTCTTTCCTGGCGTTCTGACATCACCGGGTGATTTGGTCCCCCCTGTATTTTTTGATAAACACAGTGGACTCTGCAGCTAAGCGTCCTCTGTGATATGCATGGCTTGGGTAGGAGGGGTCTCCAGAACCTGAAAGCCCAGGAGATGCTATGCTGCCGTGACAACAGGCCTGCTCCCAGCCTAGCCTGCTTCCCCAGAGACAGCTCTCAGGGCCTGTAAGTTAATTAGCACTTCTAATACACTCACACTGGGGCTCCAGTGTCCACTTTCAAAGAGGAGGTGGGTGGTCAGCGGCAAGGAAGGCAGGTTGGGGCGGGGACAGAAACAGCACCTGTTGTTCATTTTCTACACAGAGCCAGCCAAAGCTCTTCTGATCCAGCTGCAAAGTCTCCATTGCCCCTTTGCTTTATCCTGCTCTTCCTCTCGGTACCCTTTGGAAAACTGCCCCCCCCTCCCCCCGCCCATGAGTTGTGCTCACTGAAGAGCCCATCACACTGTCTGTAAGAGGAAGAGCATCCACCCCACTGAGCCTGGGTAATTATTTTCTGCTACTAAGTTCCCTCAGCAGTGTCAGCTGAATGTGGCCTTCTTTATTTTCTGCCTTAAACTGTTGTATGGTTTTAAACAGCTGCCATGTTCCACCCCAGAGGTGGCTGCTTTTCAGTCTGAGAGAATCCAGGAAAGGCACCTTATAAACAGAAGATGATCATTACTTTCTCTTCCCACTGCCACATCCCTCTAGCTCTTCTTCTCCCTTTATAGTCCCTTCTCCTCAGTGCTAATTATAGCTCAGTTTGGGGTTGTCAGCAGTCTGATAAGCCCCAGGGCTGGATGCAAGGAAATCAGCGAAAGTCACCTGTAACAGGGCACAAAGGCAAGCCCAGGTGAGGTAGAAAAGGGGGTATCCGAATGGCTGAGCTCTGGGGACCTGATTTCCATGGCCTTGCACTTTGTGTGGTCCCAAACACCTGTCCAGGCTGGCTGTCAAGCGCTGCCAGGTGTAGGCGTGAAGGGGGTTGGCTCAGCTCGTTGGATTGTGTTAAACACCTAGCAGGCTTGTTAAGGTTTAGCAGTAGCCCTAAGAGTAACTTCCTGGCTTCATCCAGGTGCATGTTTTCCCTTCGTTCTCTAGATGGGCGGGGAGTTGCTTTGCTTTTGATTATAGAGCAGAAGCTTCGCCAGTGAGCTCCGTCCTCCAGGCTAAGCCCAGTGTAACCATAAAGCAATTCCACCTCCTCTGTGCCAGAAGGCCCCTCGGTTCCCCAGCAGTGACACAAAGCTACCGCTCTGCAGGATGGTGAATGTGAGTGAAAGCCTGAGGGCTCTTGTCTTTTAAGAGCACTGGAAAAAATCTGCTGCACTTTGTCCTGTGTGACGCAGAAAATGGCTGTTGTCTCATTCCAACCCATCTGAAACTAAATTTCCTGGAAGTACTTTCTTTCCTCATAGATTTCGTCCTTTCTAAAATATGATTTTAATCTCCTTCCTTCTGCTGATTGAGTCCCACCTTCAGGCTTGTTCAGACTGGGCCGATTCTTCTTTCATTTACACCTGTATTACACCAGAGATTTCAGGGGAATAGCTCCTGATATACACCCATGTAAGAAAACTCAGGCCTTGTGTTGCTTAGCAGTTATGTAGTTAACAGTAAAAAACAGGAGTACTTGTGGCACCTTAAAGACTAACAAATTCATTTGAGTATAAGCTTTCGTGGGCTACAGCCCACTTCATCGGATGCATGTAGCGGAAAATACAGTAGGAAGATATATACACAGAGAACATGAAACAATGGGTGTTACCATACACACTATAACAAGAGTGATCAGTTAAGGTGAGCTATTACCAGCAGGGGAGAGAGAGGAAAAAACAAACAAAAACAACTTTTTGTAGTGGTCATCAAAATGATGACCACTACAAAAAGTTTTTTTTTCCCCTCTCCTGCTGGTAATAGCTCACCTTAACTGATCACTCTCATTATAGTGTGTCTGGTAACACCCATTGTTTCATGTTCTGTGTGTGTGTACATATGTGTGTGTATATGTGTGCTTCTGATTTTTTTTCCCTGCCTTTGTTTTGCTGGAGACGTTTGGAGAGTTTCAGAGATGTGCACTGTCAGTTCTTGCCTCAAGAGAAGGGTGGAGGGCTGCTGAATATTTAACAAAGATGTCCTGTCTCCAAAATGTTTATTGGGCACTGGAGTTAAATAAGGAGTTGAAAACACCAATTGTGTTTAAGCAGTAGCGGCGCCAGCTTTGCCGGCGCCCTAGGCGGCGGCAGGTCCCGCTCCCGAAATCCCGCCCCCAACAGCGGCGGCGGAAGGTCCCGCCCCCAAATTTCTACGGGCGGCGGGGGCGCAGGCGCCCCCAAAATAGCAGCGCCCTAGGCGACCGCCTAGGTCGCCTAATGGTAGCGCCGGCCCTGTGTTTAAGTGGTCTGACTAAATTCCCATTCTTCTCCCCACTCCAGGTGCTTACCTTTTATACTTTCAGGCATTATGTTCCTCCAATGTAGGTAAGATCTGAAGTTCTAATTTGGAAAAACAAGTGTGTGTACTTGGGGAGGGAACCCCCTCTGACCAAACCTTTCAGGCTTTCTCTGTCCATCATAAAGAAACAAAAGGGTACAGGCCGCCTCTTTCCCCTTGGGAGGTCACCTCTAATGAGATCCGAGCCTGGCTCTGCCTCAGCTGGGACCATCCCTGAAAGTGTCACTCAGACAGGCACAGGTGGTGTGTCTGGGCTGGGTTGCTTTCTCTTTGCTGTGGGGGTGGGTGAGGAGACGCACTGTTTCCATGCTGTTCTCTTCCCACGCCAACCTCAGGGTTCCCCTAGAACCCAGGCCTTCCAGGTGAGCCAAAGAAAGGGATTATTTTCAAATACCTTTCTTGGCTTTTGGCAGGAGAAGGGATGGATTCAGATTCCATCAACATACCGTTCCGTGGTGCATGTGGGAGCAAGCCGCTGCAATCCTCTCTGTGTGGTCTCTGTCCCACTTGGCCGTGCTCCGTTAAAGACTGAGTGCATGGCACAGGGAGGAGCTCCTCCGGGGGAAAAGCGATGCTCGCGTTGTCGGTGCATGCCAGGCCCTCAAACTACACAGTGCAGTGCGGGCCGTAGTCCAGGACCTCCCCCTCTCTGTTCAGAGGCTTGCTGGGAATGCAGTTTCTGTCCCTGCAGAAAACATTCCCCCAAACGATCAGCTAAATGGAAAACTGATCCCAAATGGGGATATCGCTCCCCCTGGAAATAGGGTTTTATTTCTAAACCTGTGCCCCTTGGGTGGAGGCGATGGAGATACACATGCTGCTTTGGGGATGTCGTTCGTTTTCTGGCCTTAAGTTTGTGTTTTCCCCAGAAACGAACGAGAGAAAGATGGCACAGGTGGTTGTTTTGGACGTAATGGCCTGTGGTGTCCTGTCTAGGATGAGTGCTGCATATTGACACGCACTGAGTGAGGACAGCTCTGGCCCCCACCCCAGCCCTGATATACGGCTCTGGCAGTGCACAGGCACCGGACAGGGGCCTGACCCTTACGGAGGAGGATTCACCTACATGTCCTTCTGCTGCTCCCATCACAGGTGCGGGAGGGGATGTGCCGGGGTGGGAAGAGGAGCTTCTGGGAGGTGGGGCAGCCGGGCTGAAGGCTGCTGTACGTTACACCAGGCTTCGTGGCCAGCCAGCTCAGTACCCACAAAGGCAGCGTACTTGTGAGGGGCAGTATGGCGTCTCTCCCTGGGAGTTTGCAGGGCTCTTCTGTGGCCCGGTAAGCTCCTTGCCCACCTTAGCACTGGCCGCTGCCCTCAGGCAAAGTGTGGTCAGCTTGGCCTTCTAAGGAACACGAGGAAGATGTCCCGCTTACAATGATGCCCCTCGTCTGTCTGTCTGTCTCACTCGGTTTTCTGTCTCACTCATCAATATACAGGATTGAAGGCCCTGATCCGGCAAAGACTTACTGTATTGAACCCGCTGGGATGCAGACTGTACGAAGGATGCTCTAAAACTGTGTTCCCCTCAGGCTTTCTGTCTTGCAATGAGTGAACCCTCCTGCATATTTATTTAAAAGCAGACCGGAAAATGGGCTCAACTGGAAAACCAGAGCTGGGCAAATCCCAAAGGCTTTGGCGCCTTGTAAATGGGGGCCTGTGATAAGCATATTATCTCAGTTGTTGAAAAGCAGGAGAGCAGAAGGATGGTCCAGGCTGGGGCTTAGGAGAGCCAGGTTCAAGTCCCCACTCCACCATAGAAGCTCTGTGTGACCTTGGGCAAGTCATTGAGTCTCCCTGGGCCTCAGCTTCCCATCTGCGAAATGGGGATGATAGCACTGCCCGGCCTCACAGGGGTGCTGTGAGGATCAATATATTGAAGACACGGAGGTGCTCAGACACTGTGGTGCTGGGGCCAGGTAAGTACATCACCTGCCTTCTCTCTGAGGTACCGTAGCCGCTACTACATGCTGGGACAACTCTCCTCAGAACCAAAGGTTCTCGATTAAAGTTAGTACTTTCTGTACCGTGACTCCAAACAATGGCTGAAAGGCAGCCACCTCTGGGGTGGAAACCAAAGTTTGTTTTCCAGTGCAAACAAAATTTCATGGCGGGGGGGAGGTTAGTATTGTGCAGCCTCTGAAGCGGACTTACGGCATGGTGTTGTGTTCTCCTTTGATAACCTTGAGCTGTGTCACTGAAATCCAGAGCCAATGGAAACATTTTGTGACTCTGTTTTATCCCTTGCGCTTCATAGCACCTTCATGCGGGGACTGCACACCACTCTAAATGGGGGTTTGGGTTGGTTGTCTCGGGTTCTGATCCTGCAGTGTGATGCACGCGGGTAGAGCCTTGCACTCCTATGGGCTCCTGCATGGCCTGAACCCATTGCTTTGCAGGATGAGGACCATGGATTGTAAAGTCCTTGGAGCAAGACTCTTGTCTGGCAGCTCCGAGCATGCTGATGGTGCCTGGCAAACTATAAATACCCACACTGTGAATGATGCTATACCTGTGCTTGCAGCTAACATCCTCCTGCCTCAGTCTGTCTTGCTCAAGGTTGTGCTGCAAATCAGTGACAGAGCCTGACTCACCACTGTCCCAAGCTCTCAGCAGGCTACATTCCCTCCTGCCTTTTCCAGTGTTCCCTTCTAAAATCCCTTTATTTGCTTTCCTATAAAACCGTGCTATTCCCAGCTCTCTTTCTCTGCTGCGGCTGGAATTACAGGGGAGATGCTTCTACCTTGCCGGGAGCACTGCTTCAAGTATGCACGTAAAAGTTATTCCAAGTGTCTTTCACTTTGCAGTCCTGTGGCTGCAAACGAAGTGCAGCGAGAACAAGCCCCGCTTTTCATCCCCAGTGCCTTGGTCAGTTTGCCTGCAGTGCTAATTTTTCAGCTGCGCAGGCCGCCTCTTCCTAGTGGCCATTGATTCTCGCAGCCATTCAGTCGTGATTAAGTAAATAGGCTGAGTTCGCTTTTATAACAACCCGGGAAGTGTTGCTGGAACATCTGAAGCAGTAGCTAGCAAACAGAGTTTATGAAATTTGGGTGAGGAGCTTAAATAGATTGCAAGCCGACAGCAGTAAAAGGGAGTGTACAGTACTGAACTTAAGGAGCTGGTCGTGTAAGTATGTTCTTGCTTCCTCCATTAGGGGTCACTGACAACTTGAATGTTACTGTCAAATGTTTCCTAATGAATGTGGAGGTGATGGTATCTATTGAATTGAGCTGAAGATTGAGCGAGGAAAAGAGGAATTCCCTGTCTCTGAAATGCCTCCAGGCTGTGCGACAGTTTCCCAGTCTCTAACATGGAAGTAATGTTTACCCGTTGGCTTGAGGAAAAGTGTTTTGAGATAGCATCTCTCATCAGAGATGCTATCAAAGTGTCCATTTTAGATCATGTCTTTCAAGTGGGGTCCACACTTTCCTGCTTAACCTTCAGAGTACCACTTTGTGGGCTGTAAAAGCCCAGCATGCTGGGATGCAGTGCGGGAAAAGATGTGGCTTGAAGTCGAGGCCTTTCTGCTCTCTTGGATCTGAAATTTTGGCATAGAGTTTCTGAGCTAGACTTTTGCCAAATGCAGGTAAATGATGGCTACAGAGACTTTAAAATGGCTACTTGAAAGACCAGGGTTTAGGAGTACAGCTGGGCAGGAAACAGTTGTCCTGTCCTGTGAAAATTCTCGAGATATTGAAATATGTTCCCATATCAAATTAGGACAAAAAGTCAACCTCAAAAATTCTGATCCAAAAATTAAAAAAAAAAAAAAAGTTTCAGGTCAATCCTGTTTTCATTTCAGTTGGATGCAGTCGTGTTGTAGCTGTGTTGGTCTCAGGATATTAGAGAGACCAGGTGGGTGAGGTCATATCATTTCAGTTTTGATCATTTTTATTTATGTATTTTTTTTACTATAATGAACAATCACATTGAGCCAGAAAAACAGAACTTTTCATTTCGAAAATGTCAAAACAATCTTTTGATGATTTTGATACTTTGTGCAAAACATTTGTTGAAACTGATCCATTACCACGAACAGTTTTGGTTTCAACGACTCGGTGTTTTCCAAAGAAAAAGAACGTTTCACTGGAAAATTCCTGACGGGCTCTGCTTAGGATGGCTCCTTTAGGGGCAGCTTCTTACTGGTACTCCGGAGTGTTTTATATGAGACCTCAGCACATGCTGGGACAGGATGTTTTGGCAGTTCTAGCTCTAGGCAGATTTTACACCGGAGAAGATGTGCTCGGTGAAGCTGCTGGTTCCTGAGATTGATGCTGAGCTTAATTGCTTTATACCGAACTCTCTGACTGCAGCTAGATAGTCTAAAGATGCCACCCTTTTGTGTGTGTGTGTGTGTGTGTGTGTGTAAGATTGTGGTATTCTTGTGTCTGTAGGTTTATTGAAGTTGTTGATATATTGCCAAGAACTTCCTTGACTGCACTTGAGGGTTAATTCTGTGCTTTCAGAAATCTGGGAAAGCAGCAACCTCTTCCTTAGGTAAGGACCCTGCTGCTTTGTCTCTTTCATCTGTGAGCCATTGTTCCTTGGGGCCTGCAGTTCCCATCAGAAGCCTCCTGTTGATTCCGGGGTGCTAAGGAGCACATCTCGATTTCTTGCTCCTTTGTACAATAGCTGCACACTCCCTCCGTTATCTTCCACCCGCTGATGTTGGGAGTCTGAGTTTCCTTCCCCCCCCCCCCCCCGGGCAAATGATGATGAGCATTCTCTAGGTTGGATGCAGACCAGAAGCGAGAGCCACCCTTAGTCTCAATTTCTTTGATGGTAAAGGAATGTCCAGGGATTACAAATCTCTTCCCCAAAGCTAAGAATATTTAAAGGAAACTTTTCTCTCCACCCCCCCCGAGATGTTCTCTGTTTTTCCAAGTCAATCTTTGGTTTGGCTCCATGTTTCTAGAAAATTGAATGAGCCACCAGCTGGATCCATTGGAATAGTGTTTGAGCTGCAGGCTCAGGCTGGCCCTCTTTATAACATACACACACACGCACGCACACTCACTCACTCGTTGTGGGAGTGATAAGCACTTCTAGTGTCTTGTCCTAAGTACCCTTCTTGTGGGTATAGCTTTATTTATTATGTGCTGATGTGCCTAGTGCTGCACTGAGACCATCCCCGATGCCAAGAAAAGACAAATGGTTACAGCTTTACGCTCTGTACTGGTGAATCATAGTTGATGAGCCAACTCCTGTCTTTCTCCTCTGCCCTCAAAACCATGAACATCCCCACTCCCAAAGCCCTGAGGGAGTTGCTCTGACTTTTATGCACTGATTGTGTGATGCCCTTTTATAAACCATCTTCCTCTTAGGAATAAGGAGTCCCCTCTGTGCGTTACTTTGGAGCTCTGCCTCACACAGCTTCGCCATGCCAGGAGTGGTAATTGTGTTTCATCCCACATCACTGGATAGACTGTTGGGCTCCGAAGAGTGAGACTTCCCCATTCTACTCTAGCACAGTGGTTCTCAAGCAGTGGACGTCTGGCTAGTCCCATGGCACTGACTTCTCCTTGTGTATGCCTGTTAATGCATTTTCAGCTTCTTTTAATGCACTTGAAGTAGGCTAACAATGTTACTTTTCCACGAAAGCAGTTGCCGTGGTTGCTCCAGGGATGTTGTGTGGTGGCCAGTCGGAGGGGAGCGATTGTTCTATAGATTATTGCTCTTACCATCTGCAATCTGCAATGGATAGAAAGGTTGAGATCCCTGCAGTAGGATTCTCACAGAGGTAACCAATCCTGTCCGTCCTAGGGGGGTGAAAGGTATGTATAGATTATGTTCCTTCGTTCCTGGTCTTAACCTGGCTTAGTGCAGCAAACATGCATCAGCTCCGATGGAGGGGAGCACTAGGGGCCCACCTTTCAGATCTTCCTTGGCTCGAAAAGCCTACCCTTCTCCCGCCACCTCCTAAGGCAAATAATTGATCGGAAGCTTTGCTTCCCAGCGACAAGACTTCTGAAAGAAACCAGAGGATTTAGCAATCTTAGCTGGCTGGAGCTGTTCACATGCCATATTCCCATTTACACTTGATCTATTTCATCATATGTCAAGTAACCCTTGAAAGCTACAGCTGATCGTAGGTCCTTTGCATCCCTGTACGACACCTGGGCATGGCATGGGCTGTAGGCTAAAGCTAAACAATACATGAGCATGTTCAGAAGGCCTGGTCTATCCTTGAGTCAGGGACTCTTGTGATGGCTTCTTGCTGGAGAAGGGTGAATGTTTAAGTCAGATTAGGGGTGAGAAGTGGTGTGTTTACACTGCAATTAAAAACCCGGGGCTGGCCCGTATCAGCTGACGGGGCTGCAGTTCAAGCTCTGGGACCCTCAGGGCCGGCGCAACCCATTAGGCGACCTAGGCAGTCGCCTAGGGCGCGAACATTTGAGGGGCGCCGGCGCCCCGGCCGGCCGTGGAAATTTGGTGGCGGGACCTTCCGCCGCTGCTGTTGGGGGCGGCATTTCGGGGGCGGGACCTTCCGCCACCTAGGACACCGGAAATGCTGGCGCCGCTACTGGGGACCCTCCCACCTCACAGGGTCCTAGAGCCTGGGCGTTTATACTGCAATTAAACAGCCCCGCAACCTGAGTCCAAGTCAGCTGGCGCAGTCCAGCCGTGGGTGTCTAATTCAGTGTAGACAGACTTTTTCAAGGGCAGCATATCAATGGAATGGAAGTCCTGGGAGCCAGGGTTACTTTCAGACATAAAAAGTCTTTCCCATTGTTTTATCTTTGGTAACCACTTCTGAAAGAGGTTGTTCAAGTCTTGACCAAGGGCTCATGCCTCAGTAGAAGAGTGGTTTTACCATCTCAGAGGGAGAGACTGTGTCGGCCTATGTCGCGCCGTACTGAACATACGCCGGCTCTATCGTGGTCTAATGTAACTCACGGGCAGAGTCTTCCCCAGGAATTGAAATTAGAGGGGGTGTTTGAGTTTACGGGGATAGGAGGTGGAAAATGACTAAATTGGCAACACTAGTTACATGATGTAACCAGTTGACCACTGGGGGGATGGAGGAGTTCAGGGGGGTGTAAGGAAATCCCTGCTAACATGACCTGCATCTTAATTTTTTTTTTCTCTGCTTTTCTCTCTGTAAGCTCTGGGGCAGGGAATGTTGCTCTCCATATTTGTATAGTGCTTAGCATAATGGGACAGCTCTATTGGGATTGTGTGTGCTTTCTGGAGAGGGACACAATCAATCCACATAATCTGTATTCCTTCATTTAAGATGAACTACATTCCCTTTCCCCTTCCTCCCCCCGCCCAAAAAAAGCCACAGTTTCTCAACCACAGACTGACTTCAATTCTGGAATAAGATCAGCCGAATGGGCACTACTTAGAGGTAATTGGCTTTCCAGGAGAGGGCTGGTTTCCGTTGTGACAGCTTCGTGATCAATTCGCTTTGTACGTCGTGTGCATTAGTTCAGTTTGGTGCAAGCCATTCCCGAACTGTCTCTAATTATATTAGAGCTTCAGTGTGGTGCCAGATCAAATGCTGAGAGTGAAATTTTTCCCAGTGTAGACGACCAGCCCAGAGTTCACTCGCTGCTTAATCCTTGGGACCAAAGTGGTACGTGGGCCTTGTCCTGACTCTTTGTGCTGGGGACGTATTTCGCCCATTGCGAACACGCCCTCGGACGGAGACATGAAATGAAGAAAATGTGGGATGCTTCTGGCAGGTCAGAAGCAATGGGAACTATCATATTGCCACACGTTGTGGTGACAATACACTTCCTCTTCCAGCAATCACGTCCAAACCCCCCCCCCAAGGTTCCCCAGTGAGTCACTCCTCTCTTGCTGGACTTTGCTGACCAAAATGGGCATTTAATTTTTTTTTAAAGTTTTGTCTTAGTTGCTTTCCACTCTCCTCTGTGCCCATGTTTGCTGTGTGGACATAAGGTGATGAGCGCACCGGACTGGGAGCCGGGAACTTGGTTCCATTTCCAGCTCAGCCACTGAGCTGCCGCCTGACCTTACTCAAGTCACTTTGGGCCAGATTCCCAAAGCTATTTAAGTGCCTAGTGATGCAGGTAGGTGCTTAGTGGAATTTTCAGAAGCACCTAAGCAGATTTCGTGCCTAATTCCCATTGGACTCAATGAGACTTAGACACTTAACCTGCTTGGGATTTTCAAAAAGCACCTATCTGTATGTTTAGGTGCCTACTTATCACTGAAAATTTAGCCCTTCATCTCTCTGTGCCACTGTTAATCTGCCCGGGATCTTTGTCATGTCTATTTAGACCCTAAGCTCTTCAGGCCACGGACTGTTTCTCCATATGTGTTTGTAAAGTGCTTGGCAGAATGCAACCTGATCTCACTAATACAAATCAATAATATTGATATTTGAGGAAACCAAAATCAAGAGCAGCGGTTCTCAAACTTCATTGCCCCGGCCGTGATCCCCTTCTGACAATAAAAATTACTACACGACCCCAGGATGGGGGATCGAAGACCAAGCCCACCCGAGCCCCACCACCCTGGGCGGCAGGGCCAAAGCTGAAGCCCAAGGGCATGTAACCTTAGCTCTGAGCGGTGGGGCTTGGGCTTCAGACTTGCTGGGGCCCAGGGCCAACACCAGCCTTGGCGACCCCGTTAAAATGGGGTCACGATCCACTTTGGGGTCCTGACCCACAGTTTGAGAACCCCTGATCTAGAGGATGCGGAAGAAGAATGAAGATGTCATGGGAGTCCATATAGTTTTTCCTCATCCTGTTTTGTTAAATGCTTTAGCAGCTGATGCTTCTAGATGTTCTGCATTAAAACATCGACAATAGGTATGCATTAACAGAAGCCGTAGGTGGCTACAAGATGAAAACTAGGGCTCTCTGCATGTCTTAAATATATGTGCATCCTGGTAGCTAAGTACCAAGCTGCATCCTCTTGGAAGTTAATTAAATTGGCTCTGTTTAAATATTAAAATGCGGTTCTCTGAATATTTTGTTTTTCTACAAAGAGACAGTTCAAAAGCTCCAACCTGATGTTCTGCAGCGTTCTTGCTAAAAGGAGCAGATGTGATTTCCTGACTCAGGGATTTGTAAAGGATGCGAAGTGTGAGTTCCTTTTCTTAGCAGGATATACTCTCTTGATTTGGAATAAACTATTAGTAAGGCAACTGCTTCCGTGGGGGAATCTGATAAATATTACCATTGTAAACAACAAGCAGGGCAGGATCAAGGCAGCCTGGGAAGAGATATATGAAGAACATCAATATGTTCTGGAAATTCTAGTGTTCAGTAAAAGAAAAACTCACCAGGTTACGTTTTCCATGCACAAAAAGCAGCCGTGTAAAACAAGGAAGAATCGGTCAGGTCTCCATGTGAGAGCACAGTGTCTGTGTTTCCTTTCTATCCTACTGCATCACTTTGCCTCCCAAAGTGGCAGCTACCCCCCTACAGAAGCGGACTCCTTAGAAATGTAAAGGGGAAGTATCTGACTACAACAGCTAAACATGGCTGCCGACCTGTGGGCTCCAAAATGGACTAGATCCTGTCTAACTTCAGACTCGAATCACCTTTTTAGCAGGCTTCCATCTAGCGGAATCACTGCATTACTCTCCTGGCGGTGTGGTCAGCAGAAGCACTTGAATTGGATCTCTCTCGATAGAAGAGAGGTGGTTGTTGGCATGGCGTTTTCCACAAGAACCCCTAGGTTCTAGAACTTGTTCCTTCCCCCAACTCTTTTGGTGTAAAATAGCTCCCCTCTGACTTTCGGGGCATGCTGCAAAGGTCATCTACGGGCTAGGGCTTTTGGAGAGGGCTGAGGGTATTGCTGGAATGGGTGGAGTGGTGTATTCGTTTGCTGTTTTTAAATTTACTAGTTCATTGTAAGTGTGGGCTTTGTCATGCTGCTGTCTGGGTATTCTTTGTATGGACTATTTTTTAAAATAGGTATAGTGCCACCCGTGTTGAAGACAGACATGCCTTCATAATAAGGTTATTATCAGGGGCTCCAATCCAATCAGGGATCCACCAAGGCAGACTCGCTATGGGACCGGGGCTTCTGTATTAGTTACGTATTTTAAGGGAGTTTGGTACCCATGTCCCATGCGGAGCTTCCTTTGGAATTCCCAGTCTGTGTTCTAAAACCACAGAGATTGTGTAAAAAGGAGACTATAAATGGGACTGCCTAGATTTTGCTTTTGGAATCCCCTTAGTGGGATGTCCTTCCTTATTAAATTAACGCCAGCCATTATTCAACATATGCAAAACAGTTTTGTAAACTCTAGCAAACAATCAGTGCAGAGCATAAACTTGCCCACCATGCAGCAGCATCTCCTAGGAAACTCGGACCTCGGGTCTGGCCCCGTGTGCATCTAGTCCAGTATTCTGTCTCTGACAATGGCCAGAATCCCATGCTTTGGAGGAAGGTGTCAAACCCTGCCGTAGGCAGTTGTGGGATAATCTGTCCCCACACTACGTCTCATCCTGACGTCGACTAGTTACCAGCTGGTTCAAGCCCTAAGGCATGAGGTTTAATATCCCATCCAAAAACTTTCTAATTAATTATAACTCTGAATATTCTTGAGAGCCATGTAAATGTCCAATCCCTTTTTGAATCTTGCTAAATTCTCATTCTAAAAAAATATGCAAATGACTTTTTTCCCCAAAAATCCCACTTCCCTGTTGCGTGTCTTGTTTTGTTCTTTTTTTAATCCCAGGCAAGTGGAGGTTGTTCAACATGCAGATCTTCAGCAGGCATAAATTGTCACGGCTCCATTGACTTCTGTGGAGCCATGCCGGTTTACACCAGCTGAGGATACGGCCCTTTGTTAATGAGCCCTTTGCGTCTCAAAGCTGACCGGGTCATAAAACAGCAGAGTATAATCTTTCCAAGACACCCTGACAGGATAAACTATGACGACTTCCATCTGAGCCATTGGTGGTCGGTCTCTCTCTCTTTTCTACATTACTCACGTTATAATTAAGAGATAATGTCAATCGAATAAAACATTGTCACAGGATAACGGTCTCCTGCTGCTACAGAAATGTCAAGGCAAAGTCAAATCATTTATCAAAAATAAATGTTGAGGCAACACTGGGACGTTTGTCGTAGCAGCAGGAGGCATTAATCCTGGGACAACAATCGTCCAATGCCTTTATTTCTCCTGTCCCAAGTGATGGGTGCCGATGGACCATTTTATCTGAGGGCTGCTGGTGCAGCTGAGTGATGCTTTATGACTGTACCGTTATTGACCAGCTGCATTTTGACTGGCTGAAATATACAATTAATCAAGGAGCAGTGGATCACAAATGTGGTGTGTGTGTGTGTGTATGTGTATATATATATAACTCAGCTTTAAAGCTGTCTAGTGCTTTGAATGCTCTGGTTTCTAGCTGGCTGAAATTGTGAATGAGTGAGAGGTGAATGGGCCCTTCTCCAGCATTCTGGCTGGGAGGCATTGCGTTCTATGTCAGAGCCTACTCACGCTCCAGAGTTCACATCTGGATCCAAACTTCACCAAAGTTGGGGAAAGTTCAGCTCCGGGTTTTTGTTGGTCTCCTGTCTAAATAGCAGGATCTTTATTATGGGAAGGAATAGGGGGCACTTATGGCCTTTCTCCCAGGTGTTGTCATCTCCTTCCCCCCCCCAGCAGCTGATACTTAATGAAAAGTAAAATTACTTCTTAAAATCACAGAGAGCACAAGGCAGGGGAGAAGACAGCGCGGGGTTATTTTTTCCCTTTTTGATGGCGCACTGGGACTCAGGAGGCCTGGATTCTGATCTGAACTCCGCCCCTCATCTGCTGTCTGCAGTGACCTGTTTTGAGCTCCTCTCTTTGTGCCTCTCTTTCTGCTTCCATTCTTTCCCCAGCTTGTCTATTTAGCCTGTAGGCTGGTCAGGGCTAAGACTAGCCCATGCTATGTGTTTGTACAATGCCTAGCCCAATGGGGCTCCAGTCTCTTGAGGCTTCGAGGTGCAACTATCATGTGAATAAGTCAAATCCTCCTACGAGAGGCAAGTTTAATATCCGTCTGATGGCGCGTGAGGGGGCACGCCTGCACCCTGGCAGAGAGGAGGCTAACGAACTCTTATGGGCTCAGCCAGCACAAACCAGACACACCTGAGGGCTTGCTGGGCCTGGAGACCGGAAGCTTAGAAAAGGAAAGCCCCCACCAGGAAGGGGTGGTAATCAGGGGAAGTCTGCTGTGCCTGGGAGAGAGCAGCAAGGAGGAAGACAGTTGCAGACCCTGCTGCCCCTCAGACTGTAGGGACCAGGTACAGAGCGGGGGCTCCCAAAAGCAGGAGGCTTACGGACAGGCCCTAACTCTGATCTAGGATGCTTGAGCCTGCGGGTAAGCTGAGCACCTTTATCGATTTGCTCGGATTCTCCCTGCCCCTGGAGAGGGGGAGGGAAAGAATCTTGTTTGTTTAGAGAAACCCTTGTATGCCACAAGCAGGGGAAAGACTCGATCCTGCTAGAGAAGAGAAGCAACCCAAATCGTGGTCTGGTGGGGACTCAAGGGGGCCCCGCCCACCACCTGGATAATGAGGAAAGGGCGTTACTACAGAACACTAACAAAGGGGCTGCTGCACCCCCGTCTTGAAGTGGCTTCCATCCTATACCAGGTTCACAGTTTGGTTCAATGGCTCTCGGCACCCCCACTATGCTAATTGTTCCGGTGCCCCTGCACTCTACCTGTTGCTACAGTAGTCTCCATCCTTCGGCTTTGATCTTGTCGGGTCTCAAGCTATGCAGCTGCAGGTCAGTACGGTACTTGGATAGGGGACCTCCCAGTAGAGTCCAGTGTGCTGTGCACCAAAACCTAACTCCCCCTCTCTCATTCCTGGATTTCCCAGAATAGCCTGTCTTTTTTCTGTTCCATCCGTCTTCTAGATTTGCAAGCTGTTAGGGCGCAGATTTGTACAGCACCAGTGACACTGCTGCCATTAAACAAAGCGTTAGCTTAGCACCATGCTAGGGTTTGGCTCCAATTCCTGCTGAATTGGAGCCCAGTTCTCCATTGCCTGGCACTTTGGGTGGTTACTTACGTGAGTTCACAGCGGCTGTAAATGGCCACCATTTGGATCTAGCACCGTTTCACACTCCGTTTGACACTGGTGCACAATGCGCTTGCACAAGGTGTAGGGCAGCGGGGAATGTGTCTGTTTGTTTGTTCAGCACCTGACACAATGAGGTCCAAGACTAGGGTTCCTAGACACTACTGCAGTATAATTCATTCCAGCCCAGGGGTGAGTGCATTTCCGCATGGGCATGGCTTGGAAAGCCCTTTGGGATGAAGGGCTCTATCGCAAAAAGTGCTGGGTGTAGTTTTCAATCCACAGGCCCCTGCAGATAGACGCGTGGTGCTCTGAAGTGATACATGTTGCAACTACCGCATACCCAGAGGGCGGTGAGAGGGAGCGGCTTGGGCCTTTCCTCTTCAGTTTGCTTTAGAAAAAGTTACAAGGTCAATAATGCGTAAGGGGAAAAAAAACGTATCTATAACCAGCAATTATTGAACCAGAATCCCATGAGGGGTTCTCAGAACCCTTCCAGAAACCTCATTCTCTTCACTGCAAACATGAGAAAAACCACATTTTTATTAAACATCTGGGATGAATAGAAATACAAATGCTTTGTATCTTCTCCAGACAGTGACTCTCATAGGTGCTGGAACTAGGGGTGCTGCCTTGAAGTGGTTTCCAGTTTGGTTCAATGGCTCTGAGCCCCCCCCCCCCACTATGCAAATTGTTCCAGCACCCCTGGTGAATCCGAGTTTCTTAGGCTGCCTCTGGTATCTCGTGTACAAATGTTGGTAGTGGGGGATGGGGTACATTTTTGGTTCTTGCAAATGTTCTGGGTGTTTGAGGAGGAGTTTCTTGCACTGCAGTGTGTGAGAGGCACTGAACTGAGGAAAGGGGAAGAGGCGGAATTGCACTAGGCATAGGTGCCGACTCCGTGGGTGCTCCGGGGCTGGAGCATCCCTGGGGAAAAAAATAGTGGGTGCTCAGCACCCACCGGTGGCCCTGACGATCAGCTCCTCCCCCACCCCTCCAGCGCCTCCTGCCCACCAGCGAGCCCCACCAATCCTCTCCTCCCTCTCCCTTCCAGCGCCTCCCGCCTGCCACGGATCAGCTGTTGAGTGGTGTGCTGGAGGAGAAGGGGAGGAGCAGGGGCAGGAAGAGGTAGAGGGCTGGTATGGCATCTTCTCTGTATGTATATATATACTCTTATTATATGTTCCATTCTATGCATCCGATGAGGTGGGCTGTAGCCCACGAAAGCTTATGTTCAAATAAATTTGTTAGTCTCTAAGGTGCCACAAGTACTCCTGTTCTTTTACGGATACAGACTAACACGGCTGCTACTCTGAAACGTGTATAGTATGTACAATAGACACATGCACAGTTGTTCATCCAGAAGAGGCCCAAAATACATGGGCCATCACTTGTAACGCAACCGCCTGAATGGGTTAGCAGCAGTGAAGATCAAACTCTGGATCCAAACTTCTATGTGGTCCAGCCACTAGAGGGGGACAGAGTCCCACAATTTGTGTGGGTTACATCTACACAAACACAACCATAATATCTCCACTCAGCACAGACAGGCCATTTGTCCGGTTTTAAGCTGGACAGTCCTGCTTTCCTAAGGTCTGTGTCCATCCGGTATTCAGACAAAACCGGAGGTGGTTTTGTCTGCTGTCGGACAGGGAACCCCAGTTTGAAGAATGCCCTGCCCCGCCCCCACTGGTGTGACCTTGCACACATGGTGCGTGCGAGGTCATGCTGGCAGGGGTGGGCCGGTGTGCTCATCAAAATGGCATCCTGTGTGCGGTCATGCTGTTCCCAGAAGCCTCTTTTTGCAATGGCTGTGAGATCTTAATGTCTCCACAAACCAGAGAGGGTCTGTTTCTAAGGTCTTGTCCAAACGATACCTCCTGTTGTGTCTTTGCTCTCCACACAGTGTGAAGAATATGAGGAAACCGCATAGACACAGTTGGGTTCCAAATAACTGAGTTTAGTAACTACATGCAAACATAAAAGGCCTAACTACATACAGATGCTGTTGGTCTGTTAGGATCCTGCGGCTTCTGCAGCAGAAGACAGGGAGGGTCACTAATGAGCTGCGAAAGTACTTACAGCTATCACCTAGTTCCCATGCACTCTACTCCTCCTGCCTGCCCTTCCCTAAAAACAGTCATCTCTGCCACAGGCAGATGCAGGGCTCACTCAGAACTGCTGGGGTTTGAACGTGTAGCTTCCACGAGGCCTATATGTGTGTGGTCCTGATGTGCTAGACCTCAGGCACTGGGATATAGACCCTTTAGGGTGTGTCTTCATGGCACTTTACGTGGGTGTTGTCCCTAGCCCCTTTCCAGTCCCCGCACACACATCTCTCACCCAAGTTTGGTGGTGCTTTCAACCTGGGCTAATTGGCCTGATTGGGAATGCAGATTCTGATTTCACCGGGGCTGGTGAACTGCCCATTTTGGAGTGACGAGGCAGGCTAAATCCCTCAAATGCTGGCAGTCCTCCAATGCCTTCCCACAATTCCCCCCAGGTGCCCAGAAGAACAGACAAGTTCTCCCACATCTCACTGGGCAATTATCAGAGTGTTGCAGCAGCAAGAATCACGGGCTAGACCCCCAGGAGTCCTAGCAACATGTGCAGGTGAGTGCAGCGCCGGTGAGGATACAGCAACCTGGGTAGGGCATTGCAGTGCCGGGATAGGCTGACCCAGGTGCCAATCACCTGAGCTAACTCAGCTGTGAAGACCTGCAGTGGGTGTGCATCCATAGCTCCCAGGAGAGCAGGCTGGGTGGGGAATGTAGCCAAGTGTCTGAGTGACAGCCCACAGCCAGACAATAGGGATAGATGCTCTTGACACTTGAACATTCATACCTGTGTTCTTGATTGCGCATTAATGAAGCACCTGCTACGGTGCCATGTGTCAGGTGGCAGCTCTGCACCAGAGGAAATGGCAGGCAGGCAACTTTTTAAAATGCTTATAAGTGGCACTGGTTTAAGATCCTCTTTATTCACAGGGTAATGAAATGCAGGTTCACCAGGATTCAATGAGCTCTTAATTGTTTCTGTAACCTTCTTTGGGGGACTGTACTTACGTTAATACTTCACATGGTGCTTAGAACTGGCTATTGAACAGTTCAATTGAATGCATCATAGGCTGGGTATCTCCACTTAGGTCCTGAGCGGGGGCTAGCTTTTCAGCGGAACAATAAATTACAGTGAGCGTTTATCCTATTGATTTGCTCCAAGAGACGCAGCAGCTGTAGAAGGCAGGGCCTTGCTGAATAGCTGAAATGGGCTTTAATATAAAGAGTTGGCATTTGCTGTGGCTTTTGTTGCACCGTGCTACTTGCCTGGCTGCACCAGGGCTAAGCCAGAGCAAGCAATGTCAGGTTTTCAACAAAAGTCTTGCTAGAGGCACTGGGCTGGCTTAGAGGATTGCTGATGGCTTACAGAGAGCCAGGTTTTTGCCCTTGCTCCAGCTTCTTTATGGCAGGTGAGGAAAAAGGGCTGAAATGGCATAAAGGGTCCCTAAAAGGCCCCATATCCAGCTGGGGGAGATTTCTCATGCCCCCACCCTCCACCCCCCATTGTAGGCACTGCAGAGACAACTGCAAGGCTGCCTTCTGAGCCTCCCCCTCTGAGCTCTCGTGTTGGGGGTGGATCGGGGTAGGGCTGAGGTGGATGAGAGGGGTGTTGGGGTGGGGCTGCAGGGGAGCCAGGAGGTTGTAAAACTGGCTTTAAGCCATTCTAACCCCTCGGGGCTCTGAGTTCTAATCTGTGCGGTGCCTCTTGGGGGATGTCTACACTAGAGCGGGACGGTGTAATGTCCAAACCAAGGAGACACACGTGCCCTCACTTGATTAGAGCTAGCCTGCTAAAAACAGAAGTGCAGCTGCTGTGGCGTGACTGGTGGGACCGACTAGTTGACCATCCCTTCCCTGACCCTAGGCATGTATTCAGTGCAGCCAGTCCCTCCTGCTACTTATACCACGGCAGCTGCGTGTCTGTCTTGAGTGTGTTTAGCTCTGATCGAGCTAGCCTGGGTATGTCTCCTTGAGCTGGAAACGACACCTTCTGACTCCAGTGTAGATGTACCCTTCGAGAATCCAGTGAAAATGCAGCAGACCTGAGAATCTCTCCCAGAGTCTCTGGGTCACAGGTTATGTTCAAGGTTGGTGTTTTTGTTTTGTTTTTTAATTGGGTGCCTAAAGCTAGGCTCCTAAATTCATGTTTTTTCACCTAAAGAAGGGAACTAGCTTCCAAAAAGCTGAGAGCCTAGAAGCTCCTGTTGAAGCCCGGGCATAACCAGCACAAAGGAGTGGAGAATCACATCTGTAATACGCATTGATTTATATAAAATACTGTACCCCATAATGGTATGTAACTATTGCATCAGTGGTCTTAGAAATAATGATCTGCCTACTCAATGAGCTGTTACACACACTGTCATCTCTCAGCCCAATGTACGTACACAGGGAATTGGCCAGGAAATACGGCACTAAATTATTCAAACACAACTGAGTGTGAATCGGAGGCATTTCTGATCTCGCAGCCTACCACCTACTGATATCAAAATAAATGAGGTTTCCCTGGCAGGGTTCATGTTTGTTAAGGGTCAGGTCCTTTCAGAGACAGTTGGCCTTTGTCTTTATGTGAAACAGTCTGGAAAAAAAGGCAACAAGCAACTACTGGAGTTGAAAATAAAATGTGTGTTTGCATTTGGGCCAAATGTGTGCTTTTCTAGCACTCTTAAAAGCAACTTCAGTGGAGTTGTGCGTCGGTCACCAACACAGTCCTCTGAAGTGAAGTAGGTGCTCAGGAATGGAGCCTGATTACCAGCTGTAGAGATAGCAGCTACCATGCTCATCAGTAGAGAAATCATCTCTGAGTTACCCTCAGTCATGATCTTCTTGTGACATTTCTGCTGAGACATCCTGTTGGGTTGGTAGTTACTGGTGACAAAGGAATGGGAATAAGACCATCAATTTGTTTAACAAAGGCCACTAAATCCTGTTGTGATCTGGATTTGAACTAATACTTCAGATTGAAAGGCTTTGTATCCTGTTAGCTCCGTGACTCTGGAAGTTCTGATGTTAAGATATTGCTGTAGTCAGACAATGGTCACAATAGGAGGAAAAGTGAAGATGACTGACTTTTAAGACAAGGCTCTCACGTAAGTTGTGAAGCAGCAAGCCTTGTTTTAAACTGCCCTTTGGTAACTGACCTTACATGGAGCAGTATCTTCATAGAATCATAGACTTTAAGGTCAGAAGGGACCATTATGATCGTCTAGTCTGACCTCCTGCACAACGCAGGCCACAGAATCTTACCCACCCACTCCTGTATCAAACCCCTAACCTATGTCTGAGCTATTGAAGTCCTCAAATCGTGGTTTAAAGACTTCAAGGTGCAGAGAATCCACCAGCAAGTGACCCGTGCTGCAGAGGAAGGCGAAAACCCCCCAGGGCCTCTGCCAATCTGCCCTGGAGGAAAATTCCTTCCCGACCCCAGATATGGTGATCAGCTAAACCCTGAGCATGTGGGCAAGACTCACCAGACAGACACCCAGGAAAGAATTCTCTGTAGTAACTCAGATCCCACCCCATCTAACATCCCATCACAGGCCATTGGGCATATTTACCACTAAGAGTCAAAGACCAATTAATTGTAGAAATTAGGCTATCTCATCATACCATCCCCTCCATAAACTTATCAAGCTTAGTCTTGAAGCCAGATATGTCTTTTGCCCACACTGCTCCCCTTGGAAGGCTGTTTCTTGTTTCTTCTTACTGTTTAAGTACTAGAGTTTATGGACGATTCCTTAAATGTTAATGGTGCAGCAATTTGGAAACTGTCCCAGAGCTGCTAAGGGAGCTTTGTAAGAATATGGCTGATTTGCTTATGCAGTTGAATTTCCTGCTGAACATTACAGAAGTTCTTACCCATTGCTTTGTAATTAAAGTGCCAAAAGAACATTACTCTTTAATTTGAAAACTCTTTAATTTCAGTGCATCTAAACAGACTGTCTTAAATTCACCCCATAGGGGACAATCTGTGGACCATTTTTTTTTTTTTAAGACTACTTCTTACCTCTTCTCCTTGCTTGATGCTATCTGCTTACTGAAGATGCCAAAATTAGCCAGTGGTGGGAGTTGAATAGCCAATGTGCTTCTTTCATTAGAGATGGGGCCTGCCATTAAGGCCATTCTGTAAGTATGTGGATGAGTTTAAACGTAGCATGGAAACATTATTGTCTTTAACTTTGGGAGGTGTCTAGGGTCAAGTAGGTGCTATAAGATACAAATCAATGACACAATGTAGGTAACAAATGGTTTGTAACCAAGCGGACTTGTGTGGTAAAGCAGGGCCACCTTACACTGGTCAAATACTGCTAGGCTAATGGCCTTGCTATGTCAGGTGCTGATATGGTTCCTATTATTCCAGTATCTTTGTGTGTATAGTCCCACAACACCCCTATGAAGTATGGCAGTGCATTATCCCCATTGTACAGATGCAGAACTGAGGCACAGGGAGGTTAAGTGACTTGCCCAAGATCACATGGGAAATTGTTGGGAGGAGAGACTTGAACTCAGGTCTCTTAACTTCTAGGCTATTGACCTAGCCACTGATCTATCATTGGCTCTAGCCCCACAGAAACAAACTTCTGTAAAGTGGATTTTCCTGAGAGATTCCCCTCCCCCCCAGAATAAAGGTATTTAAGAGGCTATAAGAGAATAATATATACAGAAAATGCCATCTTTCTACCAGTATGAGTCAAGAACATATCTTTCTATGGATTGGTCCTAACTTTCATGCAAAATCATCATGTACTAGATATGATTATTGAGGAGGTTGGCAGGGCTGGGTTTTTGTTGGTTGGTTTTGACTAGGACAGGTGAAAGGCATTCATTCGACAAAGCAGGGTCTAGATGTACGTCATTGAGGGGTGGGTATTTAACAAGAAGGAATAAATTGCAGGAGCTGTGTCTTTTAGGGCTGGTCTAACTGGGAACTTACATTGGCAGAGCTACATCGCTCAAGGGTGTGAGAAATCTATATCGCTGAGAGATGTAGTTATGCTGACCTAATCTCCAGTGTAGACAGCGCTAGGTTGACAGAAGAATTCTTCCGTCATCCTAGCTATTGCTTCTCAGGGAGGTGGATTACCTACACTGATGGGAGACCCATAAGTAGTGTCTACACTGAAGCACCACAGGGGCATAGCTGTAGTGGTTTAAGCGTAGCTGTATCCTTAGAAACCTCCTGGGTTCCACACCTCCACTGTGATAAATAGTGGTACTGGGATAGAAACATACAGTTGCAGTACATGATCCATTATAAAAATTCAAGGTAAAATAAATGAGCACATAATTAGCTCTATGGAAAAAATACAGTCATCTTAAAATTTCTTGGGTCTCAAAGATTTTATCTACTCTCTTTCATCTTTGCCTTTTCTTTCCATTCTCCTTTTCACCCTATCCAGAAAATCATTAAGGCCCGGCCTCTGATTCAGAAAAGCACTTAAGCGTATGCTCTCCTTTGACGTCAGTTTGGTGGGCAGGTGGCTGTGACTTCAGTGTGACTTCAAGCAAGTGTTTAAGCGCTTTGCTGAACAGAGATGGACTTAAGCACAAGCTGGAATGCTTTGCTAAGTTGGGCCTGCTTTTCAGAGGTGCCGAGTTCTAACTGAAGTCAATGGGAGCTGCAGATGCTCAGCCTCTCTGAAAATTGGGCCCTAAGCTTTCTTTCTAACTAGACTCTTTTATTCTAACTTTTTAGAATAATGTCTAAAAACTAACTTTAAAATTGGCATAATCTCTGCTCTCAGACAACTGCATACGGGTTGGCACGTGTGAGATCTATGGCAACTGATGACTTAAAAATGCTCCAGAGTGCAGCATTTGCATCAGATTTATGGCCCTCACCTCTCGTACGTAATTTAATGGGAAATATACTGACCTCAGTCACTGCTGCGGAAAACATAAACCACTTGGGTCATTCAATATTCTTATTGCACACTCCAGTTAATCAAGACAAACCTGACAGTAAACTCTGCATTGCAAAAAGAAAATTGATAACCATATTGAAGAAAAAAAGAGACCGTCAATGATATTGGTGCTAATATCCTAGTCACTTCTTAAATATATTCTTGGGATCAATGTGCTTGGCATAGCTTTTCGTCTCTTAATGCCTGCGTTCCTGATTAACTGTTCTTCAGGATTAGTCATCAGCAGGTCTGGAGTCTTTGAGTGCAATCTCTGCAGCACCTTTTGTGCTATGCCTGATGGGCTGCCTTTCAGTGACCGAGACGATAATTTTGCACTCTGTGCTGGTAACGGCTAATTACTTTGGCTCCACTATAAAGAATTAGCATGTCGTTTTCTTGCAAAATGAGTGGCTGTGCATTATTTTAAGTGACTGGCTGCTGAACTAAGTTTTGGCCACGTGTGAGTGTCTGGTGACTTTGGAAAATACTCATTAATGTACAAACACTTTTCATATTCAGTTTATCAGAGCTGTTTCGTTAATGGTGATATCAGGGGTCATTAGAGCCTTCGGCCTGATTTCTGATCTTGGATACTCAATGACTTGAGAGAACAAACTCGCATATCTTCCTTCTTAACCCCCTCCCTATGCAATGCACACCAAGTTCCAGGGGACCAGAAAGTCTAAAACTGAGGAGTATATCAATAAGCAGAGTTAATATAAATATTGCCCACACGCGCCAGTTGTCGGCCATTCATAGAGTTAAATCTTTCATTCACTAAGGGCCTGATCCAAAGCACATTGAAGTCAGTGGAAAGGTTCCCATAGGTTTTGATGGGCTTTGGATCAGGTTTCAATATGTTCATAGATCCAAAATGGGATGTTTATGGTCCAGAACTCAGCAAGTGGCTAGGAAAGCCGCAGGAATTTTCTTCATTTTATGACTGACGCTGGCAGGCCAGGTGCCAGTTCATGCCAGAGCCTCGGGTCAATTCACTTGTCTATTAGTAAAGATCAAAGCGATTATTAAATGTATAAGAGTGTATTTGGTGTTTAAACTTCATGAAAACTAATGGGATGTTACATACATTGTTTTTACTCGTCTATATCCTTTTATAATGGAGTAGCAAACATTGACATTGTGTACACCCCTGTAACTAAATAAGCCATCAAACGAGGAAAAAGCCATGTGGAATGCAAATGAAGAACTTTAACAGAAAAGTGCTATTTTCAAAGCGAGTGTGTGAGGATCGGAGGTCAAAGACTCTAAATGCATTCCTCACTCTCTGTCATCAAAGGAAAAGCCCACCTGGGCAGTGACATTATCAGCTTGTTTTCTGTGAGAAGACGCTATCAGAATGGATTCAAGGAAAGATCCTTCATCCCTGGACTGTTTGGATTCTAATAGGGTGGGATAGCTGAACAAGAAGATGGAGATCCCCAGAGTTGTTCTGGGTAGCCCTGAGAGACTTTTGGGCAACTGGCAGATTATTACATCTCATCTACCATTTGGAGTGATACTGTGACTTACCTGTACATATATTTTACCTGTTTTAACCTCTCAGTAACTTTCACTTCCTTTTCTTAGCTAATATACCTTGAGTTAGTTTACTATAGAATTGGCTACCAGTGTTGTCTTTGGTGTAAGATCTAGAACAGGGAAGGCCAAACTTACTGACCCTCCAACCCACACATGATAATCTTCAGACGTTCGAGAGCCGGGCACGCCTGTTTTCTCTGAATGGACTGAAGGGAGGGAGACCTTGAAGGTTTTATCTAAGCCCTGCTTACTTCAGCCATGGAATGGATAGAAAGGCAGAGATTCCCTCCCCCTGCCTCCCATGTGCAGTGCCGGCTCCAGCTTTTTTGCTGCCCCAAGCGGCGAAAAAACAACAACAAAAACCTGATCAAGCTGCTGCTGAAGTGCCGCCGAGGAGCAAGACAGTGAGTGAAGGACCCGCCGCCGATCTGGAGTGGGCCTATTGAGCTGCTGCCGATCCGGACGTGCCACCCCGACAACGGACGCACCGCCGCCCCTTTCTATTGGCCGCCCCAGGCACCTGCTTCCTTCGCTGGTGCCTGGAGCTGGCCCTGCCCATGTGTTACTGATTGATGTGATCTCTGGCAGCTGTGCAGCACCTAGTGTGCTTTCTCCCTTGACAATCTGGACAGGCTCCTAAGGACTGATCCTTCCCTGCGTTACGCCTTGTGTTGTCATTGCCAAATGGGTGTTGTAGCGGGGTGGACACCCACTCCTGCCCTGAGGGGCTTAAAACAGCCCTAGGAAAGGGCTGTGGCAGGAGAAAGCAGCCACTGGGCTGACTGGGGGAAGCAGGCAGAGCTGCGGACACGCCCCAAACAGAGCCCAGCTGGCCCCTATAAGAGGCTGGGAGCCAGGAGTTCAGGAGTCTCTCTCTAGCTGTAGAGGGAGACAGGCCTGGCTGCAGGGAGCTAGAGACAAGGTACCGGGAGTGGAGCAGGGCTGGGGGAAGGCCAAGGGAGCTGGGGAGCTCCAGCCTGGAAACCGCCCCAGGCTGAGGCCTAGTATAAGGCCAAACAGGTACTGGGGCTGTAGACAGAGACAGGAGGCCCAACCTCCCCTTGCCAGTGATGAGTGGCATAGTCTGCCCCAGGGAACGGGGGCTAGTTGCATAGATGAGGGGCCAGTCTGCCCCAGGGAACGGGGGCTAGGTGCATAGAGGAGGGGCCAGTCTGCCCCAGGGAACGGGGGCTAGTTGCAGAGAGGAGGGGCCAGTCTGCCCCAGGGAACGGGGGCTAGTTGCATAGATGAGGGGCCAGTCTGCCCCAGGGAACGGGGGCTAGTTGCTGACTGGCAGTAGCCTTACACTGAGGCAAGGTGGGGATAGAGAGTGGGGGTTCCCCTGGGTGGGGAGACCCTGAAACTGTGGGGGTACTGCTGGGGGCAGCACCCCAGACAAAGAGGCACCGGGGTCCTGGGAGGGACACGGGAGCCAGTGGTAAGGCGGATCACCGGCCTGCAGAGGGCGCTCCGGAAGCTGGACGAGCTAATTCCCTGAGAGACCAGCAGGAGGCGCCGCAGGGGGTGAGTCCGCACGCTTACAGGTGTAAAATGTCACAACGTCTGAGTGTTAGCGTTTTGTGTTTGCTTTGTACCCACGATAGCACAAACCGTGACACCCAGGCGCCAGGCAGTGGAGAATCAGACTCCTAATTTCTACGACGTGATAAAGACCCAAACTCCTTAGTACAGTTAAGGAGGAACATCAGTAATGCTCTAAATCCATGCATCCTGGGGAACTTGAAACCAAGATGATAGAAAAAGCTCCAAACAGTCTGTTAGTGAATGCTTGCATCAGCAAATGAAATAGATCTCTAGCAAGTGGTTAATCACTTAGTAATTATTATTGTGGGGCTAGGCACCCTAGTCATGGAGCAGAACCTCACTGCGCTAGGTGCTGTACAAACACACAACAAAAATAGGCCCTACTCTATTTACAATCTAAGCCTAAGACAAGAGAGAGCAGATGGACACAGACTGACTGGGGGAGAACAAGGAAACAATGAGACAATATTGGTCAATATGAGAGGCAGTGGGCCCAGCACGGTAACAGATTAACCCTTGTCAGGTTTACCTGACTAGTCTGTGCAGTCCCTCATCTGTTCAGTATAAAAGGCCAAGCAGGAGGCTTTGCTAACAGTTTCCTTTGACTGTTCAGTGGAACATAACTGAGCTAAAGCAAATGTTTTGACCCATCAGCCTTTAGTGAAATCTGAAGTTCAACCTGAGTTTCTCTTAAAGATAAGTTCTGCCCCACATGATCAAATCCATTGTTGAGCGTTGTGGAGGAGTTAAGTAGGAGGCAATACTGAATATATTAATGTTACCTCAGGAAAGATTAAGCCTAGGCAAGCTCACATAAAAGCCAAGATCTTCCTTCCGATAAAGCTCCTCTGCAGCTTTATATATAATTGATAAAACAGTCACAAAGGATAAGCTCACGCAATAGACCTCTTCAATCATCTACATTTTCCAAAACTGAAACGCTTGCAGCCCCATGTGTTGCAGCATCTGGACACCCAGGGCCGGCGCAACCCGTTAGGCGACCTAGGTGGTCGCCTAGGGCGCTAACATTTGGGGGGCGCCGGCGCCCCGGTCGTCGTTGGTGTTTTGGGGGCGGGACCTTCCGCCACCTCTGTTGGGGGCGGCATTTCGGGGGCGGGACCTTCCGCCGCCTAGGGCGGCGAAAAAGCTGGTGGCGCTAGGGTGACCAGATGTCCCTATTTTATAGGGACAGTCCTGATATTTGGGGCTTTTTCTTCCATAGGTGCCTATTACCCCCCACCCCCGTCCTGATCTTTCACACTTGCTGTCTGGTCACCCTAGGCGGCGCTCCTGTGGACACCTGGCCACACATCACAATTTGATGGTGTAACATCTTTCACTCTCCTCCTATTTTTTCCTCCCTTCCTCTCCCTAGCCACAGGCACTGAAATATAAAGTGGGGAAAGACATTTGGAAGAGAGTTGGAGAGACCGCTCATTTCGGGTCAAAGCAGAGTAATGCAGTGGCATGTGCAGAGGTTATATATTATTCATGTGGAGTATGTATTAAGTCTTGCACAGCAGGGAGAATATGGCTTTTATTTTTGTTTGTGCACATGGCCCCCGGCTAGAGATTTTGATGGTTTTAACAGGCAGTAGAAGCTTATAAAGAAGATCTCTCTCTCTCTCTCTCTCTTTCTTTCCCCAGCCCCCCCCCCCCCTCGCCCAAAAGGGAAATGATACACTTCTTGAGCACATGTTTGAGGAGTGACACACACGCAAGAAAACTCATTCAGTACAGGGGTGGATGAGCCAGCCTGTCAGGCTTTTGACAGAATGAGAGGTGACTGTAGATGAGTTACCAAGGACCATGGCTATTGATGAGTGGTATTAAAAAAAACAACAACCAAACCCCAGTAACAAACAGCGGATTGGCATGTCCTTGTCAATTACTTTTGACTCTAAAGAAATTTGATCCACATTTAAACAACTCAGTGAGAACAAGTGCCTGGGATGAAGTTACATGGCAAATTTTGAAGTTAAAAAAGCAGGGCTAAGACTTGGCATGAGAACAGGGCCGGCTCCAGGCACCAGCTGACCAAGCAGGTGCTTGGGGCGGCCCCTCGGGAGAGGGGCGGCACGTCCAGCGATTCGGCGGCAATTCGGCGGAGGGTCCCTCACTCCCGCTCGGAGCGAAGNAACAGCAGCCCAAAAGAATAGCTTGTGGATTTGTTTTTTGCCTTGAAAATTTCATTGTTTTTTCAAATTTGAACAACTTCCCCTTCCCCTCCCTCACACCCTATCTTCCCCAATTTAAAAGTTTAAAGATAGAAATTGTGGCGATTTTCTGGTTTGGGGAATTATTTTTTCAGTGTCCATATAGAAGCCCCTGAATCAGCCCCAAAAGTTTGCAAACTTGCACAGAGTTCTGGGTCTGTGATGGAACCTTTAACTTGTTTGTCTGTGAAAGCTATGCACGTACCAGTTATAAGGCGATTGAAACACAGCTTCAGAATGGATTGGCGCCAAGTGTGACACAGTTTCATGTGTGCACAGTGGACATGGGAAGCCCGTAGATCAGCTTCCTTAGATTCACGGAGAGCTTGTGGTTACATCAGTCTGTAGTAACGCTGCCATTCGAAAACAGGTCCCCGGCCTTCCACGAGGCCTGAGCTCGGAAGGTGATGAAATACAGGCTGACACCCTGAGAACCCAGGGCTATGAGGTCCAGATCCACACCCTGGTCATGGGAGCCCTGGGCACCTGGGATCCTCACAATGAGCCGGTGCTGAGAGCGTGCGGAGTTGGTCGGCGCTACGCCGGGCTCATGGGATAGCTCATGGTGCCCGACGCCATCAGGTGGTCCAGAGACATCTATCTACACAGAGCACATCACGGGACACCATTGGTACTAGGACGAGTAATCGAGACCACCAGTCAGGGAAATAACCCACTTCCTCCCCTGATGAACTAAGGGACGCACCCCACCCATGTACCTATTCGCTACACCAATACTGACTTGGACTCTAAATACATTCTATGGGTGGCGTACCCGAGACCACTTTAAAAACTCCCGCCCCCCAATCTGGGTCTATGTGGGTTATGTACTATGTATGTATCTTGTGAACTTTGTAACCTCTCATAACTCAAGCCTGACCCCAGACGTACAGTACCTTCCTTCTTAACTTGTGTAAATTTGATTTTAAACATTAGCTTTAATAAAATTTTAAATTCTGTTCTATATGCCTACTGGCATTTTTAAATGACCCATATACTTTTCTCCTCTCTGCAGTTCTCAAAACAGGCTTTTAGCCTTCAGCTAAACCTTTGCAGGTTGAAGCAAACAGTAATCTGTGAACCATGAGTAACAGTCGTCCAGAGGAGATACTACAGTACTTGTCTTATCTCTGGCTTTCTGCATACAGGCTTCTATTCCAGAATGGCTCCAATGTATGAAAGTCTGAATTATCAATTATTTGAGCATTATGATTCAACTCCCTTTGTATATAATGGTATCTTGTACACTCAGCTTGTCTTGATGGGTCCAGTGCTCTTGAGAGGTAAGTGGGATTTCTCCCCTCACGTCCAGCCACTCTGGTTAGACTAATGTCCTTGTAAATCTTTGTATAGTGTTCTTGGATTCTTTCCAGCCCCTGCCTTGAAACTGGCTTGACTGACCCTTTCTGTGTCTAGCAGGTTGAGGATCTCATATTCTTGTTTCACTGCCATATTTTCATGCTGCAACGCAGCTCTGGATAAGAAGTCAACTAAGCACATTTCAATTCCTCTCTCGTCACGTGCACCTAAGTTGTAGCGTTGCAGTTTCAGTAGCATGTACTGAAGGCGTTTTGAGGCGGCTGGCAGTGACTTTTAAAAAATGCTCTCTGGTGGTTTATGGCTACTTCTACTCAAATTGTTTCCTGTCCTTGAACAGACTGGTTGAACTTTTCACCCGTGAACACCATTGCAAGGCATTCCTTTTCAGTGTGAGTGAATCTTTGTTCTGTTGGTAATCGTGACCTTGATGTAAAAGCAACCAGCTGCCCCTTTTGTAGGAATGAAGCCCTCAGCCCTGACTCACTGGCATCACATTGCATGACTGCCTCTGTGTTCGCATCAGAGGATTTCAACGTGGGCTGGCCCATCTGCCCAGGGGAGGGGGAGGGGCATGGCCTCGGGGTGGAACATGGGTGGGGTCATGGCCTGGGTTAGGGGAGACTGAGCCTGCCCTGACCTCTGATACCTGCCGCCCATGGATTTCAGGATGGAATAACTGGTCACCACCTCCTTGATATGTGTGATGGCTGCATCATGACATAATCAAATCCAGGCTGCATCTTTGTCCCGTAGTTGCCTCCGGCGTTCGTGCACATCTGAGAGGCTTGGAAAAAAATTGTCTGATGCTAAGAGTCTCTGAACGGATTTAATATCTTTAGGTGTGACCATCTGCTGTATTGCTTTTACCTTAATCAGGGTCCCACTGGGAGGCCAGCAAGTGTCCCATGTAGGGGACTGCAGTCAATTGCCACTTCATCTTGTTTGTATTTGATTTTAGAGTTGGATCCCTGGCTCTTTCTAGCAGACGGATGAGGTTATGGTCATGATCTGCCACAGCTTTTGCTAGGCTGTCTTCATGCCCACACACCAGAATGCCATCCATTCTGATCTCGGCAAGTCTTGTTAGTATGTCTTGCTGGCAGCATCGATATTCTTCTTGCACAAGTTTGACCCCAAATGGCTTTTTCCTCCATCTCTATCTACTGGCTGGTGCCCAAAATGAGAGGGGGCGGAGGGAGCCTGCTTTCTTTACCCAGTAGCACTTGGCAATATCCATCTTTGGATCAAGTACTGAAAATATGTTTGTTTTGCAAGTCAGGTAATAATTCTTCAGTTGTAGGCATGTGATAGTGAGATCTTTTATAAGTGCTTTGTTTAAATTGCTTGGGTCTTTACTATGTGCAGCTTGCCTGGCTTCTCAATGGCGACTGTGCTGCTTATCCAGCTTGTGGGTTCTGTGACCAGGGCCGGCTCCAGGCACCAGCTGACCAAGCAGGTGCTTGGGGCGGCCCCTCGGGAGAGNCTTTAGCAATGAGGCTTCTTTTCCCACTTGCTTTATTGCTCCCACTATATTTTCTCTTCATGCAATGGGATGAGTGCTCTGCTAGACGGATGCTGTACTGGTTGAATCATTTTACCTATTTCCAGGTGTTACATGCCTGAAGACAACACAGTCCATCAAAAACGTCTTGGTAATTTTTAGCAAGCTTTGTTGCAGAGCTGCCACAAGTCACTGTCTGCTCTGATATGGTTTTTGTTTTGCTTGTGTCTATTTTATGAATCCTTTGTCCCAAGTTTAGTGCCATTAGATTAGCGCATACACTTGTTTTAGCTGAACACGGTGACTTCTGTACTACCTGAAATGTCAGCCTGTATGGCTTTTCCTTGCCATTCTGCTTGTAAATTACATTGTCCTAAAGGTATTGTGATGGTACGAATCATAACTTTAATTTGGTTTTGCTTGGTTGCAATTTCACTTTGTTCTCTTGCATAATGCTGAGGAAATCTTTGTAGCCTAGCACATCCATTGATGCCCCACTCTGTCTTTGGTATTCATTTTCCTGTTTGTGTGCTGTTGCCTTGTCTTTGAATCCGGTACTAGGCTAAGCTGTACAAATCATTTATTTCTGCTGTTTTGCACCACATTGTCATAGATGTGCAAAATCTCTGGTTTCTCCCTTGTTGTGGTGCATTTTTTTGTCTTTGTTTTTCTTGTCTTCAAGCTCTGGCATAATTTCACTTGCCAAAATTATTGCATGTGACTATAAGTAAGGAACTTTCTATTATCCTATTTTCCTCCACATCACCCTCAGCTCTTCCTTTGCAAACAACAAACAAAACTCTTTATTTCGTCTGCTTTGTATTTGTGCATTTGCTTAAGCCCAAATGTTGGTGCATTTTTCCTTGTATTTTCATGCCTTCCCTGTGCTACTTGGTTAATGATCTCGGTGTCTGCTCCATTTACTCTCTGCATTGGGATGTGCGCTTGCTCGCTAGCTCTGCGCATCTTTAGCTCGTCGTGGAGTTAATGTGGGGGCTCAGAACATGCTCATTTGAGCTCGTGCATCTTTCACCCCCATTACTAACCTATCCCGAATTAGTTCATCTTTTAAGATGGATCATCACATGAATCAGCCGTTTTGCAGTTTGGCAATATACCGACCTATACGTTTTTTTCTCCAGATTCTTGATGACACTTGTTGAAAGGATCCCTTCTTGTAACAGGACATTCTCTGCGGCTGAAAATGCTGCTAGGGTTTTACATGGCTTTCTGCTGACCGATCCAGACGCTGTCGGAGCATGTGCGCAGCCTCTGCTCATTACCGCTAACAAGTGTGGCTGCTCTAATTTTGTCTTTCCTTTTTATCCCGCCTTCTTGCAATTCTGTAGTTTCCCTATTGTGATCTAAAGAATGGCCAGTTGCCAAACATGGGGGGCCCCCCCTTTCATGTCCATTTGCTCAGGGACAGGAATCTGGGATGCCGCCATGATAACTTGTTGAAATATTCTAAGGCGCTGGCTCACTTCTGACACCACGTTCAGTGTGGGAGTATGAAAAGAGAGCCAGGACAGCGCAATATTCTGGCTTTATTCCCTCCTCCGCATGTGTTGTCCTTTTAGAAAGTGCTTGATAACCCTCTGCATAATCACACTACAGCCCCCCGCACTGGAGAACCTTGCTATTGTAACAAGCAGTTTCCTATTTGAACTAGGAGAGGAAACCCAGGCAAAGGGTTAAAAGCTGAAGAGGATGATGCTAGCTGGGACCCCGGCACATGACAAATGAGGCTCTTGCATTTTACTCTCTACAAATGAGCCCATAGTCATTCTAATTTAGGAGAGAGCCACCTTCTGAACCAAAGTGACTCAGATGAATTAATTTTGTTAACTAAGAGGCTCCGTCTCGCAGGCTGAAGCTGCGTGTTCCAAGTTTAATTTGGAAATGCTGACACATGGCATTTCCCCGCCGTCTAGTTGCGAAGGGCAGTCTGTCTGTCGGCAGTTCTCATTTGTCACTGTCAGGCTTGTCCCCGTCTAAACCTTGTGTCTGCAGCGACTTGTGATTGGCGGTGGAGAAGATATTGTCATTTTCTATTTAACATCATGTACAAGGGTTTCTTTTTTTTTATTATCCACGTTATTTTGGAAGGTTTTTTCCCCCTTTCACCTGTAAATCTTTTAATTTTGTTTTGTTTACTGGTTTGTTTGTCACAATCTCTGTTGCTTTATGGAAACGCCAACCATGGTGTGTTTTCTCCCTCTTTGCCCTCTCCCCCAAATCCTTTCATTAACAGCCAGTTACAGAACCTACCTACACAAACCCTTAAACAAGGAGACATAATATGAAGGGCTCCTTGAGAACTGCACCTTAACACACTCGTTATGCTAATTACTCGTAGACAAATGCTCTCCCTCCACAGGTAGCTCCCAAGCACCCCAATTATATGTATTAAAAGAAAGCGTACACACACACTGCAAATCCCTTGCACAGGAACGTCAAGTCTTACCTCTGATGTCAACAACATTAACGTAAATGCACCCTAGACATCCCATGCCCTGGCAAAGAGTCATAGAATATCAGGGTTGGAAGAGACCTGAGGGCTCAAAACAAGCCCAATCCCCAGACAGATTTTTGCCCCAGATCCCTAAATAGCCCCCTCAAGGATTGAACTCACAACCCTGGGTTTAGCAGGTCAATGCTCAAACCACTGAGCTGACCCTCCTCCCTGAACCATTTGCGTATTTGGGGGGGGGGAGTGGAGTGAAGTTGGCGCGAGGGTTCAGTGTGTTTCGATGGGAGTGCCAGACGTTCGGTGTTCAGTATTTCTGCTGCTAGGATCGGGTCAGTGTTTCCATTTTCAGTTTGTCTTTTGATTGTTTAGCTTTCAAGTTCTCTGGAGCAGGGACTGTCTCTTACTAAGTCTGTGTTCAGCACGATGGAGCCTTGACCTCTGTTGAGGTTTCCAAGAGCTACAGCAATCCAAATAAAGGACAAGGTACGTCTCCTGGATTCGGCCCATAGGAACAATGAGGTTGGGAGCTCTCTGGGGGAAATTCACCTTTACGAGGCGGGCCAGCACTGGCTTTCAGAGAGCATCCCTGCATTGAGTCCCTCTATGGGCCAAATCCAAAAGAAACACTTAATTTGGGATTTCAAAGAGCCTAAGGGAATGATGTGCCCAAATGCTATTGCAAGTCCATGGGAGTTGGGTGGCTAATTCCTTGGAGCCCTCTGAAGTCTCTGCTGCCTGGAGGGGCCAAGTACCAGAAAGCCTTGGCAGGACTCAGCATCCATGTATTCTATGGATGGGCGGGGCTGGCAGGTGTGTGCATGTCATGGCCGCACAAGGCCAAACCGCCCACATGGCAGAAATTCACCCATTCCTGCATCTCTGCTTTCTCCCTCCTCACCCTGGCTGCAAGGCAGATCCTGCATGTTGGTGCTCCAGCTTCTCTCCATGTCTGTGTGGTCACACGTGTGTTCTGCCATGCTCTCTTGGCTCGTTTAACGACTTCTAGGTTTCAGTCTGGAGCTGGCCTATAGGGAACACCAATACATATGCTGGGATTTTCAAAGGTGCCTAAGAGAATTAGGTGCTAAATCCCATTGAAAGTCAACAGGCGTTGTCTATCTCCTTTGGAAATCTCAGCCATATAAACTGAGTTCTCGGCTTCTTTGGGACGCCTCTCCCTTCCCCACCTCCCCTACCCGCCCAGAAGAATTTGAGTCATTCACGTCAGATTTCTGCTCAAACAGCTTTGCAATCCAGAGCGCAAACTACAGAGACACAGTTTTGTACTCCATCTAAAATATGAGCAATTGATTTCACAGTGTGCTTGTTTTATTTTTTTGTTTGTTTTATCGCAGAGGGATTGCACTGTTGGGAACTGTAGCTTGAATAATCCTTTTTATCCTCTCACTGTAGAATACCAATATAGCATAAGACTTGAGGTGGGACAAGAAGACATTATGGGCTCTTTGTCTTTTGGTTTGGAGAGAGAGAGAGAGAGAACAGCCTCCACAGCATGGCTCTCATTCCTCTCTTGCACTTGGAGGTATGTTGGTTCTCTTTGTCTCTGCTAGTAATGGACAGAGTTCCACAGTCACAGGTCTGGAAAACTATCCAAAAACATGGATGCTCGGCTGAATCCCTTGGACCTTCAAGTGAGCACTGGATTTCTCCTGGTGACAGCTTCTCTGTTATTGTGGCTCTCTCACTTCAAGTAGGAGAGGATGAAAGGAGAGCAGTTAAGCTGGCCCTTTGAGGTAGGTTAGAAGCAAGGCCAAGGATTCAGACTGGTTCTTCCCTTGGCCTCTTGGCTTGTTTGGCTTCTCTCTCCACGGCCATTAGGAACTAACTTCTGGGAGTTGAATGCTCACGTTGGGACTGAGAATGTGCATAAGTCCCTGATTTGAACCCTCCGCTCCGAATCCAGATCAAAACTTGGCAGCTCTCCCATTCCCTAAACCAACTGAGCTGAAAACCTGGATCTGAACGGTCCCAAACGTCTAAAAAATCCCCACCCAAACTTTATGGTGTTCTGACTACCCAGGATTAGTGTGAGCCCAGGTCTCAGGGGGTGGCACGGGCTCTAGATCTCTTGTGCAGTATATTCTTGCTGCTCTTAGCTTTGCAAGGTCAGAAGTCATGGCACTTGTTGGGGTGGGGGGAAATTGGGGTGGAAATGGGGAATAGAGCTGCTTTTCCAGCATCAGTTTGTAGGTATCACCTACCATTTTTGTAGGTATCACTTTGTGTGGTAATTTCTAGAAATATGAGCATGTTTATTATAAGGGGAAACAGATGTCTTGGGGTCTCCGTTTAGGAGTTTGTCTTAGGCTCCAGTTTCATGAGGAAGAACGAACATCTGGCTCTTTTTCTTGGCTTCCTTTGCTGAGAAATATGAAATAATACCTAATCGTCTAATGTAGTGTGACTGAGGAGTGTAATGGAGAAAGCGAGCGGCTACTGCTTGTGACTGAGGCAAAGGGGGAGTTCGTTGTGTCAACGAGACTGCTGTGACTAGCACCAAGGGGACTGAGCTGGAGTGTGCGTATCCTACATGCACAGCGAGGAAGGATGGTCTTGTGGCTCTCCGAGCATGGATTGGAACACAGGAAATATGGATGTCCGCTCTGGCTCTGCCACAGATCCCCTGTGGGACCTTGGATAAGTCACTCAGGGTGGGATATTTTAAAAACTGAGTGACTTAGGGGCACAGACTGGGAATTTCAAAATGCTCTGTCCTGGCTTAACTCTGTGCCCAGTGAAGTCAGTGGGCGTTTTCCTGTTGAATTCAATAGGTACAGAGTCAAAAACCCTCAGCATTGATTTTAAAAGTCCCACCCACAAGTGCCATCCTCTTGCAATAGCCCTTATGCTCCTAAGTTACTCAGACGCTTGAACATCTGACCCTTCACCTCTGTGGGCCTTTGTACCCAGCTGTACAAGGGGGATAATAATACATCCTGTGTCTGTCTTGTCGCCTTAGAGTGTAAGCTCTTTGGAGCAGGGACTGAGTCTTACTTCGTATGTGTACAGTGTACAGCATAATAAGGCCCTAATCTTGGCGGGGGCTGCCTCCCGAGTGCCCCCTCAGGGCCAGGGGCGCCTTGGCACTCCCCTGCTCTGCTTCCCCCTCTTCAGGGCCCCTTTAAGAACCCACTCAGTTCAGACAAATCCTCTCTTGGGGGCCAGTGTATTGACATCTCAAGTACATACTGCCCTTCTAAGCCTTCAGCCCAGTTCAGCATCTCTCTCCTGATTAATCCAAGCTAACACAAAACACACACTGAGTCTACATCCCATTGGCCTTTCCAAGCTCTCCCCGGCTTGGACAGGGTCTCTCCTGGGCCTCCCTGCCTGGGGAGTTTTCTCCTACTCTCTCCTGCTTCTTCAGCTTTTCCCCTGCTGGCTCAGGGCCCTGCAGGAGCTTTCTTACTCCCTGCAGACAGAGCTGCCTTCTTCTAGGCTCCCCCCTAGCCCCTTTCACTGCCCTGTCCTGGGATCACCCGAATCAACCCAAATGTGGCTTGTCTTGTAATCAAGGCTGGCTTAGCCCCAGACTCGCCAGCCCCTGGGACAAGCCCTCCTGTTACAGGGTCTGTAAGTGGTACCGTAATACAAACAAGGAGGGTGAATGCTGCTGTAGAGAGAGTTTGTGAAGGCGCATGGCAGTCCTGAAGAGTTGCCGTGCATTCTATGGGAAGCACCGTAGAGAGTGAAGCTTTGTGCAATAAAAGCTTCCTGTGGTAAATGGTACTTTGCTTCTGCTTGTCTGTTTTTTCTTTCATAATAAACTGCTTCTTCTATACTGTACAGTGTCTCGTCTGCCCCTGGGTTGTTTTGTTGTGGTTAGTTTTTTGCACCCAGGATGAGTGAAAGCCGTTCCTTTCCAAGGAAAAGACTAGTGACGTGTCATGATAAATTCTCTTTTTTGCATTCTGCAATAGGGCATGTTACAGTGTTGCCATAGAGGTGGCTGATTAAATCTCAGGAAAAACGTCCTAACTGTAAGAACGGTAGGACAATGCCTGGGGAGGTTCTGGCAGCTCCTTCACAGGAGGGTTTCAAAAAGAGCCCGGATAGCCATGTGTCTTGGATGGTTTAGACACAACAAATCCTGCATCTTGACAGGGGGTCAGACTATTCTTCTGACTCACTGTACCTCTGAAGAGCAAATTCTTTCTTAATGCACCAGGTTGCAAAAAGAGCCAGGTGCTTTTAAGAAAAAAGCTCTATGGGAGGAGATGAACGGCCCTCTGTCACTCGCCTTCCTTCAGCAACCACTTCCCCAGCACGGTACTAAGGAGAACAATTTTTTGTGTGGGAGCTCCTTGTTGAAATATTGGCAGCTCCTCATTGCTGGGCGTGGGCAGGTTACCCAGTAAACACATGGGGCCAGATTTTCAGCTGGTGGAAATTGCATAGCTCGGGTGATTTCAGTGGAGCTAGACTGATTTAAAGCAGCTGGGGATCTGCCGGATGAAACTTAGCCACATGGAGGAGGTTATTTGAAAAGAACAAATCAACCTTATTGTACAAGCAAATAAAACCACATTATGTAACCTCTTGAAACCTAACTAATTTGGCCCCTGTGCACTGTTCTGTTCCACAGTTCCACTGTAGCGCAAGAATCCACACCATTAAGAAGCAAATTCCTTTATCTGCTCCTGTACACCAGGAAGCACACCAGAGCCTGAGGCTATATAAGAGAGACGTTCAAGTGGTGATTCATAGCCTATCCTTGCTTAGGAAGCCCTGAACATGAATTACCCTCTTTGCAGTGGCTTCCTATTCAGGCAACCCTCCCTAGATGACTCTCTGCTAGCTCAGGTCCAAGGCTATAAAAGCTCCCCTATTAGGAAAGGAAATATTTTACATCGGGTTTATACTGTATGCCTGAGGTCATCAGAAGTACAGATAGAGTGGCAGAAATACACTGCATGCTCTCTTTCCAGCATGAGAAATGAATCAATAACTCATTGATTTAAATTAAACTGTCTTCCTTGCAAAATGCCTCTAAGCACTAATATTTGTAGCCTTGCGTCTTGCAATGGTGATCGTAAATCTGCTGCCCCTGTAAAATATGGACCCCTTAACCGTTTAGGCTTGTCAGAGGGCAAGAATCCATTTAGTCTAACTGTTTGCAATCGCTGATGCTCCCAGAAACCCAGTTCTAGATTCAGCTGTTTCGTGGAAAAATCCAACAAGGTGAACTTCTGAAAATTGCCTCTCCTGGCACATTCATTATGTATCCAATATCTTCCGGTCAATATCTGACTTCACTAAGTATTTAAGAGTAAAGGTGGGAATTCAGGCAGAATTATTATACTGCAAGGGAAGCAAATGTAAACTTCATGGGATAGGCTGGGAAGAAGGTGGGTAAAACAAATGACATTAGTGAGTTTAAGCTAGACAGTTTTTTGTGCAGAGAGAAGGGATTGAAGTGACACAGCACAGATGTTGGGCTCAGATGAAGCTAAAATAGGCCCTTTCCCACCAACTTCTTATGGCCGTATGCCTTAGGAGAAGGGATGTGAAAAAAAATCACTATACCTTTAACTCCGCAGCTTGTACAACAGGAAGAAATTTTCATGGGCATAAGAAGAGAGAGGGGATTTTCCTGGTGCAGTTTGGGTGACATTCTCCCGGTGCACAAGGGCCTATGCACCTCTAACCAGGTGACCTCCCCTTTAAGAGCTAGGAGGCCTGGAGATAGCCAACCCTGTTTAATTAGTTCTGCTCTGCCACGCCTGGCTGGGTGTAGACGCCTGGCAGTTAAGCGCTGGCTGTGCAGGAGAGCTGGGTTGTGGCTGGAGAGCTGAGCCACAGGAATGCGGGCCTTGGAGCAAGGGGACAAGCTCCAGGGTGGAAGCCAGTCAGTCCTGGAGCCGGTGTTGCGCAAGGAACCGGGAGCTGAGATGGAGCCCAAGAGAGACGAGAGGCTCAGTCCCAGAGAAGGGTGAGAGATAATCTTTACTTCTGTTCGTAGCCTTGCAGTGCTATAGTGGGGTCCAAGGATCTGCTGCTGTGGGGAAGAAAAGTAAATGTGACTCTATTGGCTCTGGAGGGACTTTGCTGCAGGCCCAGGGGAACCCTGGCCTGTGACTTGCTTCTGTGCATGTGGGGCTTGCTGTTGTGTACGACAGTACGACTCCAAGCCCTGAAGTGGTGCATAGGCCCTGCGTTGGCTTTCTCCCCACAGGCACGTGTCCGCCCTGGAGACCACGATTGGTTGTTCCCATATTCCAGGTATCCTAACTCAGTTGCCATGTGCACTAGTGTGACCCAAGGACCCCGTCAGGCCAACTGGCAAAGGGGTTACAGGAAGGTCCTAATGCTGATCTGTACATTCTGGTTCACCAAAGAATGTCATGCGAGGTCTTAAATGAAAGCCAGGGTCACACAGCTCATTAATGTCATTGGAAAATGGATGCAGAGATACTATGTGAGGAGTTACGTATAGATAATGAAACTATGGTCTTAGAGTCTGTATCAAAGTCTTAGTCACCAGCATGGGTGAAAAAAACAATTTGTTCTTTGTCAAACGAGATGTCTGTCGGGATGTCAAGTTAAGCAGTGTAAGCTAAGACAATGGATGCCCATTTACATATGAAGTCAACAGGTAAGCAGAACATAGGAAAAACAAGCCATTGTGGGGGTTGGGTGGGTTATACCACCTCTGAGTACAGACAATGAAACGTTGGGGGTATAAGTAGAGGGCAAAGAAAACACTCCCTCATCTTGCACCTAGGAAGTAAAGGGCAGTGTGTTTCCATTCATCTCAGCCAACCTTGTATGAGAAGTTGCAAAAGGCTTTGGGTGAGCTAACCGGGCTGTAGGCAGAAGGTTCACCTGATAGTTCAGTTTAGTCTCTAGAAAGCAAGTTATGATTTTGTTTTATATGTAACCATCGATTTCCAATGTCCTTACTTGCTCTCACTTGAACCTTGAATAACGCACACACATTCGTATTTTCACTAGTAATATATCTAAACGCTGGAGCAGAGCTGAATCTTACAAGCTGGCGTGTATAGTGTCCTTTTGGGGACAATAGACCTGGTATTTCTGTAAGTAGCTAGTGACGGGTGCTGGATATCACAGGGGAACGCTTCAAAGGGGCTTTGGGACTGGGGTGAACCAATTGTTCACCTGCAAGGCAAAGTAAGGGCTGGCCTAGCCCAGAGGAGACTGCTCGAGTGGCTAGAAGGCTGACAGTGTTATGGAGCTGACACAGGCAAGACTCCCTCATGCTGAAGTCAGGGGGTAACAAGGTGACTCACAGTCCTGGGTGTATCAAGAACCATCACCGCTTGTACATATATGAAAGTGATGCACTTGAGCATCAGAATACCCCACCTTAAGTGGCAAACAGCTATACCAGCCCTTGAGGATTTGGTACCTGGCCTTTTTTTCATTTTAAAGGAACTAATCCTATTTCTGAGCCTAGCCACCTGTCTATAGGAGATCCACCAATGGTTTCTTCCCACCCAGGAACAGTAACTGTCTGAGAACAAAGGATTTCTCCCCAGAGTTTATTGTGCGCCGAAGAAGACGGACTAAGGACTTCAACCCCTGGGACACAGGGATACATCTGCACAAACCCCCTTAATTTCAGTGACCACACAGTTTTCCCCTTACCGATGTCTTGTATAGCTGCATCCAAGAAGCTTTCCTGACATAGGTGGGTATTGAAGTACGTTACCGTGCGCTGTGCAGGCTTTCACCGCCTCAGCTGTTCATGTTTGGTCCAACAGGCACTTGGCTACTGAACAATTTAATTTCTTCTCTCATTATCCCATCAAAGCACTGATCAGCCTCTTCCGATTCCAGTTCCAATTTTCAGAGCCTCCTATAGGGCGCCAACCATATGATTCACAGTAGCTGAGGAGCTCGATTTGCCCCAGGAATTCCGCCAACTTCCACCAACATTTAGAACTTGGCAGAGAGCTCCTGTGGTCTGAAGACTGCCAGGGAAGAAGGTGGCAGTGGTGGAAAATGGCTGCACACGCAGCCTTGCAATTGTAGGTCTGGGTGGGGGGGGATTAGCACAGCCCATACAGTGAGCAGCACTGATTGGGAAGGGTGGGGGAATGGATTGTTCCAGTAGCAGCTTTCACGGCTGAGCTCCTAGATGGCTCCAATGACCGTTAAAGCTGCTCCAGGAGGAAACCTAGAAGGATGGTGGTAGGGGTGCATCCTGCTCTCTAGTTCAGCCCTCGGCTGGGTCGCACAGGGCCTCCTAGCTGGACTTTCCATCTTCCAGTACCAGCTGTAGTGAATGTGGTCCAACGCTTTGAAGACGATCTTATTAGAATGTATAAGCTTCAATTCCAGCAGTAGAATTGAGCGCAGACTCATAAGAGTGGTACCTGAGCGTGCACATGCTTTGGTCACTCAAAATATCGGTTCATACATCACAAGTAAATGTTGGGGTTTGCTTGGGGGTATTTGCATTTGGAATGGCTCCCCAGAAGGACAAGAACTGTTCAAACACACTGCGTGTGTTTCCAGTACTCTACAATGAAATGATCTCAGAGTGTAATTAGTTAAACCTGGACAATCTTGTTGTTGGTAAAGTGTTGAAGAGGGGGAACTAGGACATTTAATTTGAGCTATCTCAAGTATCTTATGCAAATATTGACTTGCAATTAAAAAAATCAAAACATTCCTCCACATGCAAATCTATTATTGCAAGCTAATTAAAAAGTATCTGTATTAGCTAACACATTTATGGTCATTAGCAAACAGTCAACTCATTTTAAAGATTTATGATGATGGCAACAGGTATATTATAGTCTTTGGAGACCTTTTTTGTGAATAAACTGAAAGAAAGGTTTGTTCTAGCCTCAGGGAAACAAAAGAAATGCATTTGATGACTGCAAATTATATGCATTAATATTCCCAATAAGCTCTTTAAAGTATATTTGCAATTTATATTCTCTGAAAAGTACTATATCTTCTCTTAACAGATAGGAATAGCCATCTTGGGACAATCCATTTGTCAGAGTACTTGGGTGTCTTGTCTCTCTGTGGTCTATACCAGAAGCCAGAACTAAAATGATAGTAAATTGCATGGCCCATTATTAGGGTGACCAGAAGTCCCGATTTTATTGGGACAGTCCCGATTTTTGGGTCTTTTTCTTATATAGGCTCCTATTACTCCCCCACCCCCTGTCCCAATTTTTCACACTTGCTGTCCGGTCATCCTACCCATTATGCTGTATTAGGCCATTTGGGAATTCTTCCCAGTCAGAGCCGGTGAAAAGATTCTGACCAGTAAAACTGTAGCCTGTATCAAAGTGGAGTTAAATACTAAAGTTACACAACCTCAGTTATAAAGCCCTGCTCTTTGCCAAATGTGACGAGTGAGGTGCATACGTTATAGTAGCACTGGTCGTGGTTCCCCAATGAAGGCAAAGTTGAGTTTTGACTTAAAGTTCTAAGCATCTGTATTTATATATAATGTATGTGCAGATTAATCTTTTTGATATTCTAATGCCATAAACCACTGCACGATCTATATTTCTACCACAATCATCATCATTCCATCTGCAATGAGAAGTCTTTTTGTGCAATATTTTAATCTCTTTTGAAAAGGCCCCGAAGCTCTCGTTGCACACTTTTCAGTATTCCAGTATCTACAATGCACAGCAGACTTAGTGGTCCTATTTGCTACGGAAATGCACAAGTCTTATTACTTGATCTGATTGAATTGGCACTCCCTTGATCTATCAAGCAGGGCATGGAGCACTTTTGGCAAACATCATTGACCTGTTCAGGATGGACAGATGGGTACCTCTAAGCTCTGGTGCACATGATAAGCTGCGCTCCCACTGTCACTGCAGCTGCACTCAGAATTGGCTTCTCCCACCAGTTGTTTTGCAGGTAAACACTTTACTGAAAGGAGAGTTTTGATAGCAAGAACCAGGCTCCTCCCCTCAACCATAACCCCTCCCCCCATGTGTCTTAAAGCAAGCCTGGGTGACTTCACATGTCATGCGCCTCTTTCCAGCATGGCTTTTTCTCCCATTGGGCACCATGCTAAGACATTAAACCAGAGGAGCCCTTGCCGAAACAGTGGTGACCACTGTATCTAACAGCAGGAGCCCTGCAAAGGGCACAGGGGTTGTAAAATTGGTCCCCACGTTTGAATGTCCCAGTAAAAGCACACAGGAGGGATAAAGCGACGTTTAATTTTAAAAAAAATAAATAAAACCCAAACCTTTCGTAGGGCAGCTGATCGCTCAATCGATTAATATCCGTAACTGAACACTGGGACTCTGGCGGTGAGTAGTGCCGAAATGGCAAAGCATCACTTATTTCACATTATTTAAATATAAAATACTTGAGTGAGCGCACACAATTGTTCTGCTATAGATCATTTCCCCCTCCACTTTATTTTTTTAAAGAGCTATTTTTAACACCCCAAATTGCTTGGAGGGGTGGCCCCTCTAACGTGCAGACAGACCCGCATGGAATATAAATGACCACATTTCTCCTTGGTAGCAAAGACTCCAGCTGAGGGTTATCCTCTCTGCATGGTAACTGTTAATTATAGGCTGTGTTTACATCATTAAGGTTTATTTGCAGCACTCTCCTTCCCCCGTTAAATCATTAATGTATCTCACACAGGCTAATTCGTTACTTTCCCTTTTTATTTATTTGCTTTTGCCGTTTCCTTATGTGAAAATGTGTTTCTCATCTGTTCGAGTGGAACTTGCTAGGCAGTAGATTCATTCTATCCTGGTGTCGTGGCATTTGTTACAGTAAAGGATTCGGCTGCACACTTCGGCTGGCTCTGTTTTAGGGCCTTCTTCAGCATGGTGTGTCTGTCCCTGGTAGGGTGACCAGATGTCCCGATTTTATAGGGACAGTCCCGATTTTGGGGTCTTTTTCTTATATAGGATCCTATTCTCCCCCGCCAATCCCAATGTTTCACACTTGCTGTCTGGTCACCCTAGTCCCTGGCTCTGAGGCAGCCATGAAGTCAAAGGCCGTTGTGATATTGGCTTTAAAGCTGTGCCTCCTGGGGGTTTTGCTTGGTGGATTGTTAATGACAAGTGGGGCCTGTCTCCTCTAGATATCAAGCCCTGGCTGGGTCAATAGCAAATGGAGCTTGTGAAATGTGGCCCTCATTGGCAGGCATCCTAGTGGCCAGGTAGGGGTGGGACCAGTGGTCCTTCCTATCCTCTTGTTCTATAACTCCATCCTGGGGATTGGTCCCTTCTTTTGCAGCTCAGCCCTCTGGTTGGGTCACCCATTGTAGTCCACTCCTTTTGGGGGATACGGAAAGAAAAGTCCAATAACGGAGAAGTCTTTTGATGCCTGTGAGGGCTTCAGGACTTTCTCCTTCACTCCGGGACTTGTGTATTCAGGGTCTTCCCCCAGCTGGATTCCCCGTTGAGGGGTAGGCTTCTCTTGCTGTCCCACCTTCAGGTGTTGGTAGGGGAGCCCAGGCTCATCCTGTCCACCGGGCTCTGATCCAGGGCCCAATGGAGGGCAGGAAGTTCTGCACCTTGAGGTACTAAATAGCTGCCTCCCTGGATCATTCCTACCCAAGTACCCCCCCTCTCCCCAGGGTAAATGAAAGAACTGAAGTGAAAATCAAGTTTCTGGCCTTCCCAATGAGTCATCAGTTTCTCCTCAGCAGGCTTAGTCAAGTCAGGTCTCAGGCAACAAGGGCTTCTGGGCTGCTGTTTGCTCAGAGCAGAGGTTTGTCCTCAGGCACAATCATCTACAAAATAAATTTGGATATTGGGTTTGTTTCTTGGCTGGATCCAACAGCCTTCCCTTCCTGTCCCACAGTGGAAATCATCAGGCAACAATTTCCAGAAAGTCAGATGCATAACATGCATGAGCTCCTCTGCAGTACAATCCATTGTTTTACTACAGTGATGAGCAATGAAATCCACCATCTTCAGTGGGCCGTGAGTCCCGCGGATTTATGGCCTGTAGCAAGACTTACTGTGCTGCATGTGTCTGTCCCCTAGAGTGAAATGCAGGATGGTTCATTTCCTTAACCAACCCCCCTAAATCACACGATGTCCCCTTCGACCCCCTTTCTGCTGAGCGCCTCAGGTCTAGTGTTGAACAAGAAGCTCGTTAGGCTTTCACACAAAGCATTCCAAATATTATCTTAATGAAGAGGCTTTTTAGAGGAGTGGGGATTCTATTGACTCCAGAGCCTTATAAATAATTTAAATCTTTCACTGGGGATGGTACCTTTAGGGGACTGAGTTTAATTGAATGTCTGGAGGCTTCTCCCGTTCCTCTCCCCTGCCCCCCCCCCCCCCAAAGAGGGAAAACAAAAACCTTAATTATATTTGCTGTCAGCAGGATGTCCTTGGGGTATCCGGGAGGAGGTGGACTGAGGTCTCCTAGGTAGCCAGCACTTCTGGGACTGATGTTTAAGCATTTTGTATTTAAACTACCTATTAATTGGCTAGCACAAGCTCAGCAACTGTCGGATTCTCTCTGACAGGAACACTCTCTGGAAGAGAACCGGCTTAATATGTATCCTTGAAAGAACTTGCTTAATATTAGCTAATGCAAGAAAGGCATAAAGTGACTTTCTTTTGTCGCCTCCCGCGGAAGTGTCGCTCTGCTACGTCTCCTACCAAGTTCTATTGGTGAGCACGTTGGCTTCCCGAATTTCCTGGACTCTTCTTCTTATAAACTGGAAACTTCCATAGACGGCTGGTTTACACTAGCGTTAGGTTGATAAGAGAAATGGAATCCTAATCAGAGCTGAATCACTTTTTTCCAACAAAAGTTTTTTTTGAGTAAAATGGAAATTTTCTTGGAGAAAGTTGGTGGATTGTTGTTTGTTGGTATGTGGGGCCTATCGCCTCTTGATAGCCAGATTCTTTTTTGTTGTTGTTTGTTTTTTCTGATGGAAAAAGTGAATTTTTTTTATTCAGTTTGGGGTTTGTTTGTTTTTTAAATTAGGTTTTGGTTTTCAATTAACCTAATTGTGTTTTGGTTTTGCTTTTCTGTTGAAAAACAGCCTTAACAATAAAGCCATTTTTGGACAAGCTTTAATTCTGATTTTCTCACAATGACCTCCACTGTAGACATGTGATATTTTATTAATATTTCATGAACTGGCAAGAATGTGTGCGTGCCACTGCCTCCTACTGGATAGAATTGAAACTGCTTAGAAGCATCCTATGCCCCATACTGCTAAAAGCTAAAGATTGTTCTTTAGGTCACGTGTTAGGGATTTGGGCCAAGATTTTCAAAAGTGACTAGTGGGTTTGGGTGCCTTTTTTGGTGGGTGGGGGAGAAGGGAGTACCCAACTTCAGAGATACCGCAAAGGAGCCTGATTTTCAGAAAGTGCCGAGCACCTGCGCTTTTGACATTTCTTGACCTGTGCTTTAGGGATAAGAGGGTCACAGTACTATCCTGGATGATTGTGAGCTTCCAGCTAGCTAGGGTGTGAAGCATCATTGCAGCTGTGAAGTCCTAGGCATCTTACAGATTTGATACTACTTTACATTTACACGGTGCCTGTTTAATTCTGAATTGCAAATGAGGCTTTCGTGGACTTAAATAAATTATTTTATTTTATGCTGATAATGGATTTTTTTCTGTGCCTTAAAAGAAGGGCGTAGATTATTTAAGAGCTGGGGTTGTGGGTGGGAGAGATGGCAAAAGGCCAAATCTGAGTCCTCTTGGCCATTATGCCACATATTGTGCTTAATATAGCAGCTGACATCTTAAACCTGCCCACAAGTCCAGCATGGAGCCAAAAACAGCGGAGGAACTGGTTCATGTCGAGACCAATTTACTATTACTAGATTACTATATTTAACTGTATTAATTTAAATGTGGTGACAGCACTCTGCATGCGCGCGTGCAGGGGGGAAAGCGATTGTTTGGTTTTTTTGCAGGGGCTTGTCCAAGGGGACAGTCACACTCACTTTAAAAAAAAAAAAATTGTTTAAGAAATGAGTCAGACATGAGACGTTGCTTTTTTTTAATTGTTGTATTTCTTTTGAATACGCCATATATTGCACTGCACTGCCTTAAGTCTTGGTGTCAATTACCTGGGGATGCTAGTGGCAAAGTAGGGTGACTCGCACCAATTTGGTTTATGGTGCATGTGCAAAATACACAACTTAAATCCTTTTTGTTGGTTGCCTTCCCTGCTATGCTCCTGCCCCCTCCCTGGTATGCAAGGCCAAGTAAGAGAAACCTACCTATTCAATTAAAAAAAATCAGGGGGAAAACTCAGTAAGTCAGCTCTCCTAGTTTGTCTAGTTGTTCTCGGCATGCGTATCCCAAAGAGGGGACTGCTGGCTCCTAGTCTTTTTTTTTTTGTTCGCAGAACTTTGTTAAACTGCAATAAATGATTTAATTGCCACTTGAAAGATGAGTGTGAAATGGAAACTGAAGCATTAGTGAATAAATCAACAAAAGGCGACAAATCAATCTGTAGGCCTCTTTCGGAAAGTCCTACCCCAGAATGATTCCTTTAAAGGCTCAGTATGCACCGGCATGTAGGATATGGCGGTGGTTTAAAGTCTTTGGGGGTTAGAACAGGTATGGGACTCTGTGTCAGAGACAATAAAGGGGTGTATTATGTGGAGTCCTGATATGTTGCAATAAAGCAGAGGAACGGAGAGGAAATCCCACTGGACAGTTGTTAGACTCTTTAATATTGAACTCTTGAAGGTGCTTGCATTCCACACAAGATGTAAAAACTTGCATAGAATAGACTGGAACACAAGAAACTCTAGAAATAATTAGCATAGGGCATTGCCCCAGCTAATAAAATATATTCAAACGTAATTTACCAACTGTCCAGCTACTGGTGTTTGGATTACCAAAGTAACTTTACTTCCAGCAGCATAATTGCTCTGGGAGCCTATTTCAAGCTATAGAAGCAGCACAGGAGAAGTTACCTAGTTAAAACCAGTCTCTGCTACCTTTGGAACAAGCTCTTTTCCCCATTTTATACACTGTCTATAGATCACTCTTGAGATCCCTTCCATCCCTATGGTTCCATGATCCCTCCAAAGGGGAGTGCAGGAAGGAAACTAGCCCAAGTCAATGGGGTTATTCCAGCAATTACTGGCTGAGGTGTTGACACTGCTTACAGCTGTGCTTCACGCAAATAAGGGCATGCCCCCAGGTGCTCACTATCTAGGAACAACTGGATGTTTAAAAAATAAAGTCCAGCTGTTGTTCATGTCTAGCCCTGGTTGTCTGTCTGTTTCCAGTGGCGCACTGAATTTAGATGCGTTTGTCGTTCATCTATGAGAAGTGAGTTTTGTTTCCAAGTGTGCCTAACCGCCATCAGCCATCAAAGAAGTTGACACTTAAAACTTGACAGATCATGCTGAAAATGTTCCTCAGTCTCTTCTTTAAACTGACTGGCAAGATGGTGTGAGTTACTCTAATTGCTAACCATGTCTAGGAAATCGCTGGATAAAACAATCTAACCTTCCTGACAGGGAGATAGTCTAGCCTGTGAAATAGTTTCCCTAAGGAGATGATGGAAACCCCATCACTTGGGACTTTAAAAATTGTAAAATAGGGAACAATTCTGCATTGGCCAGGAGATGGATTGGATGACCTAGTAAATCTCTACTAATTCTGACTTCTGTAAAACGATGGGAATTTTACCCAATGAAAATTGTAGTGCTGGAATTGGAGACCTGATCAGTCCAGGCTATTGAGTATCAGACTAGCTAGCCTCGCTGCAAGTTTCCAGCCTTTGTTTTTTAAATCCTTTCTTCCAGCTGTTTGACTGACTAGCAGCAGGTGTATGTCAATGGCTTTTTGTTTGGAAAAGCGGCCCAAAATTCAGATAGTTGTTCCAATTCAGGCCTTCACCAGATCTCTCTACTCTGCAGAATTGGGCTGGAAATCACATAAGAAACAGGCGCCTGCAAAATTTCCACCAGCTGTTGCAAAGGGTTCGTGATAGACGACTGATTATTTTACAAAGAATGAGGCCGAGAGATTCAACTCGGGGATGCATCCAGAACTGTTGGTTGAAGGCCTGTTCTTTCTCCTTCCATCTAAAGCTGCCGCTTTCAACATGCCAGCTAATCTCTAAACCAAGCCCCTTCCCTCACCCTTCACAAGTCTCCCACTGCCTGAAATCTTTCAAGCAATAAACCATGACTAACCGTATCAAATGTCTTGGCAAGGTCGAGGCACGCTGCACCGAGACCAGTGTCCGTAGCCGACGGTGTGTGATCTGTGGCTTCAGTAAGAGCCCCTTCTGTAAGACTGGGATTTACTAACCTTGGGCAGAAGAGAGGATAAAGTGTTGGACTGGTGCATTCTGCTAGTTTGCTTCCCCCTGCCCATGAGCTCTGCAATAGCTGCGGTCACAGGGTGCAGTATGGCACAGGACCCCCACACACACCAAGGCGTGGCAGTGCCATCACTCTGGCCTTACCTTCCCCTCTGCCACATCCATACAGCTCACATAAGGGTGCAGTTAGGCCTACTGGCTGTTTATTGGAATACCACAAAAAATGCATTTCCTTCTTGCATTAAGACTTCTCCTCTAGTCTCCTAGTCCTTCCCAATTACCTTATGTAAGGGGTCCTTTAATCCATTGGGTTCTTTCCCCATGGCTTCAGACACCAGCTTCCTCTGTTCCACATCCAGTCCCTTCCTGGGCTCCTACCCCAGCTTCTCTCTGGACAGGAGCTCTGTGGGACCCTAGGCCTCTGTTGAGAGACTTGACCCTTGACTGAGGAATAGTCTCTGCTCTCTTGTTTTCTGCCTCAGTCACATGACTTTGGCTTAGACTAGGTCCATTTCCTGTCTTGCAATCTGTCCAGATGAACGACAAGATCCAGAACACCAGTTCTTAAGGGGCCAGGCCTTAGAACAGGGCTGGCTGGTCCCCAGCCATAACTACCCCTAAGGGGGACTGTCTGCTCTGCCCTGTTACAAACTCCCACTGACTTCTTTGAGATTTGGATTGGGTGCTAAAGCAGGATGAGCAAATGGGCTAGTTCTGTGGGTCAAACACCTTCATTAAAATGGCAGGTAAAATTCCCTTCTTGGGATTCTTCTGCATGAGCACGTGCAGTTGTCCATAATGGTTTGCTTGCTTCCATAGTGCACGGCTCGTGGTGAACTCACTAGCGCTCCGGAAAGAATGGTCTTTCTCACTTTCTTTTTGCAAGAGCAGTAAACGCTCTGGGTGGGCGGGTGCAGTAAACTTGATGGCTTTAAAAAAAAATAACAAGTTTTGATGCAGTGATAAAATTATATATAAACAACAATAATCCAAACGGCTCTTTCCCACTCACGAGGTTATAACCACTTTAAGGCAGGTCTGATGTTTGAGAATGCTGCCTCCCTATCTTCAAATCCAGCTTGGATTCTTTAATAATAAAAGTAGTCATAAAAGCTTCACCACCAAAATGTTTATGTGGCTTCATAAACATAGACATGCTTTTCCATAGCTAATCTTCCAACAAGTCAATTCTGCAGCTGATTGTTCAATCAGGGAACACTCTGACCTGATAAATTCTGCCTGGTCTGTTTTGCTAATGCCCAATCTATCAAACTTTGTTCATTCTTCACTCCTTTTGTGGATAACTATTTACTGTGGAAACTACATTCCTGTGGCCACCTTAGAACTGTTTGAAATATTTTTGGCATCCGGGTTTGTTAAACTCCTCATATATCACAATTTCAACATATTCCCTGCCATCACCTTTCCATAGACAAGTGAGCCTGTGGGCCAGTAATTCTTAAAGTACTCGTGGTGGCTTTAATACTTGGCCCAAATGGACGTTACAGAAATGTAAATGTATTCGAAAGATTCTGACCTCCCCACATCAGGGCATAATGTATATAAAGCACCAAGGGAAAGTTATACAATCTAACCTTGTCCTTCTATCTTTTCCGCAGTTGGTGTATTTAGGACTTAACCAATCCTCACTCAGGGAGAGGAAGGATGGCTTTAAGAGAGCAGGAGTTCTGAATTCAGTTTCTGGCTCTGCCACAGGTTCCTGTTTGAACTCTTGCAAGTAGCTTAGGCCTGGATTCAGGAAAGCCCCTTAAGCAGAGATGTTTTCTTGAATTGGGTTCTTAATCTGTCCGTGCTCCAATTCTGCATCTGTAAAATGGGGATGATCCTTTCTCCCCTCCCCCCTTGTCATGTGTATTTAGGATGCAAGGTCTTCAGGGCAGAGGCTCTCTTACAGAGCGGTATGCGGCATAGTGGATCGAACACTGGACAGTGACTCAGGAGACCTGGGTTCAGCTCTGCCATGGATTTCCTGGGAGACTTTGGACAAATCCGTCTGTCTCTGTGCCCCTGTTCCCCGGGGATAACAGCACTGCCTTGCCGCACAGGGCTAAATACATTACATTGAGGCATGTGGATACTGTAGTAATAAGGGCTATAGGAGTACTTTGAATAGTTAGATTTAGGTCATTTCCATTCTGGATAAAACCAGGACAGTACTGCAAATTCCTTGAGGCCAGTTCCATCCCAAGCCGTCAAGAGAAGAATATAAACTTCTGGGATACTCATCAGAGACAAACCTCTTTTTTGAAGAATCCTCCCTTAGATGAAGGATTGTAAATTCCTTAGTTACTTGGAATGCCCAGGTGACTTGGTGCAGATGGTCTGTGGAAGGTTTTCAAACCTTCTCTTTTAGGATAAAGAGATGTGGGGATGGGAAGAGACATTTTTGGTGCTGTAACCATTGCTAGGGAATAAAGCCATCACTGCTGGAATAGAAACCAAGAAAGGGAAAAGTTGCTTGAGCGGATTTCAGATTGAATTATTTCCAATAAGGACAGCTGTCATCTCTTACAAGACAAGGGAAAATAACAAACCAGGAATCCACAAAGTCAATCTTGGAACGCTCCAGCCTGACCTTCCACTCCCACGCTCTGTGTAAAGCAGGTTTGATATAGGAAAGTCTCTGCCAGTGTAGCTGTATTTTAAGCAGACATCCTATGGAACAGGGGGCTCTTTCCCCCACAGTCGTTCAAGAGCTTCCAAGGATCAGGACTGGCGTGGCTGTTGCTGCTGGCATCGAGAGCTGTCTGTGCTCCGCAGTCCACTAAATCCAGTGCAAGGGGGAGTCATGGTTATTTCATTTGCCCTTTTTGAGATGGGGGCATAACACCGAATGTCTTGGCTTATGATTTTAAAAAGACTCTTTTTGAAGAAACAAAATACAGAGTCTGAATACCCCGCCCCCAACCCTAATTAAAACAGTGCTGTGCCATAGCCCTCCATCCCCATAGATCTGTATAACTAGCTCCCGCCTGTCAGTCGCAGATACCACTTACACCTTCTCTTGGGACTATCGATATCCTCTGCTGTTACATGTTTACTTGCCCACCAATGTTTTTAAAATGCGCCATAGATTTATGCTTTGACGTCACCGCGAGCGCCGTTCTGGAGCAGCCCTGACAAAGCCGGTCCGACAAGGGCTGATGAAGGCTAGTGAAGGCAGGGGGCTGGACTTGATGACCTTTCGGGGTCCCTTCCAGTTCTATGAGATAGGTATATCTCCATATATTATGCTTAAGACTCCAGTCGCTCCCGCCTGCCTTACATGTCTACATTCATGAAAGCCAGGGACTCGTTGAGCACTAGGATTATGATTCTTGGCCTGACCAGCATCCTCAAGGACTCGGAGGACTCTTTCCTAAAGGAAATATCTATTTGCTATTCCTTCAGTGTGCTGAGGCTTTATAGAGGTCCAATGGGAGAGCATTTGCAGTCTTTAAACAGACTTGTTTTATTTTCAGTGTTAATAGATTTTTGTTAGCCTGAAGAAAGGGGGTTATGAAGCATACCCTGGTCCTGCTGGTTGAAGTAGTCTTTAAATAGGGGGTGGTGAGCACTGCATCCGAGGGTGCTAAAGGAGTTGGCGGATGTGATTGCAGAGCCATTAGCCATTATCTGTGAAAACTCATGGCGATCGGGGGAGGTCCCAGATGACGGGAAAAGGGCTAATGTAGTGCCCATCTTTAAAGAAGGAAAGGAGGCGGATCCGGGGAACTACAGGCCAGTCAGCCTCACCTCAGTCCCTGGAAAAATCATGGAGCAGGTCCTCAAGGAATCAATTCTGAAGCACTTAGAGGAGAGGAAAGTGATTAGGAACAGTCAGAATGGATTCACCAAGGGCAAGTTATGCCTGACTAACCTAATTGCCTTCTATGATGAGATAACTGGCTCTGTGGGTGAGGGAAAAGCAGTGGACGTGTTATTCCTTGACTTTAGCAAAGCTTTTGATATACTCTCCCACAGTATTCTTGCCGGCAAGTTAAAGAAGTATGGTCTGGATGAATGGACTCTAAGGTGGATAGAAAGCTGGCTAGATCATCGGGCTCAACGGGTAGTGATCAATGGCTCCATGTCTAGTTGGCAGCTGGTATCAAGAGGAGTGCCCCAAGGGTCGGTCCTGGGGCCAGTTTTGTTCAATATCTTCATTAATGATCTGGAGGATGGCGTGGATTGCACCTTCAGCAAGTTTGCAGATGACACTAAACTGGGAGGAGTGGTAAATACGCTGGAGGGTAGGGATAGGATACAGAGGGACCTAGACAAATTAGAGGATTGGGCCAAAAGAAAGCTGATGAGGTTCAACAAGGACAAGTGCAGAGTCCTGCACTTAGGATGGAAGAATCCCATGCACTGTTACAGACTACGGACTGAGTGGCTAGGCAGCAGTTCTGCAGAAAAGAACCTAGGGGTTACAGTGGACGAGAAGCTGGATATGAGTCAACAGTGTGCCCTTGTTGCCAAGAAGGCTAACAGCGTTTTGGGCTGTATAAGTAGGAGCATTGCCAGCAGATCGAGGGACGCGATCATTCCCCTCCACTTGGCATTGTTGAGGCCTCATCTGGAGTACTGTGTCCAGTTTTGGGCCCCACACTACAAGAAGGATGTGGAAAAATTGGAAAGAGTCCAGCGGAGGGCAACAAAAATGATTAGGGGGCTGGAGCACATGACTTATGAGGAGAGGCTGAGGGAACTGGGATTGTTTAGTCTGCAGAAGAGAAGAATGAGGGGGGATTTGATAGCTGCTTTCAACTACCTGAAAGGGGGTTCCAAAGAGGATGGATCTAGACTGTTCTCAGTGGTACCAGATGACAGAACAAGGAGTAATGGTCACAAGTTGCAGTGGGGGAGGTTTAGGTTGGATATTAGGAAAAACTTTTTCACTAGGAGGGTGGTGAAGCACTGGAATGCGGGTGGTGGAATCTCCTTCCTTAGAGGTTTTTAAGGTCAGGCTTGACAAAGCCCAGGCTGGGATGATTTAATTGGGGATTGGTCCTGCTTTGAGCAGGGGGTTGGACTAGATGACCTCCTGAGGTCCCTTCCAACCCTGATATTCTATGATTCTAAAAGCACTAGAAGGTAAAGATAGCTTCAATTTCTGCTCTGGTATATGGATGGAGGGAAACACACCATAGAACTCAATAGACATTGCCCCCAGGTAACTGAGAACAGAATTTGGCCCAGTATCTTCATGACAAGCGAGTGACTTAAAAATGTATGAGGGGCTATATAGCCCAGGCCAATGCCCCATGCTGCCTCTCAATGACTTTGTAATGTAGGAACCCGAAATATAATATACTGTGTCCTGTAAATTCCACAGGATGCTGGCTCCATAGCAAGGCCTTTCCACACATCTGTAATGCAGATAAGTAACAGAACCTCTGGCTCAAAATTATAATGAAGGAAAGATGTTTTGTGTGGAAATCTGTGATTGTGACATCTGTGTTGGGAACGGACTTTACAGACGCGTCTTAGGGAGCCTCCGGAATCGGGGCTGTTCCATGTAACTTTCAGCAATATGGTCAACACCAGCTGAGAGTTCAAATAGTCCTCCTTAACTCGATTCAACTGATGCACCCGTGCTGGGTGCATTGGAAATACCGGGGTAGATAGCTAGGTATAGACTTGTTTCTATAGTGCCTTGCCCAAATTCTTTCCAGATGCTGGTTCAAGCAATGTAGTGTGTGTGGCTTTCTTCTGAGCTATTGGCAGTGTCAGTTTTCACTCCCCCTTTCCTTTAAATCTTTAATCATTTCTGTTACTGACAGGCATTTTTATCTGGACTCTGTCCTGCTATAAGATGTAATCGTTTGTAAAATTAACTTTGGAACACTGTATTCCTGTTGCCAGAACTTGTAGTTCTAGCAAAACTGTACTTGGTCGGCATAATCATGAAACGGTTTAATCATGACTTTCTGATGCAGAACGAAGTGCTGCTGATAAACATAAATCCTGATTTGGGGCATGAAGCGAGAATAGTCTAGACTAGACGCGTATGGTCTGATTTGTTGAGTCCAGGGAGACACTAAGCTGCATTGACAGATTTCTCATTCCTTGAGGGCCACGTGTAAATTTCACACGAATGTAAGTACATTTTTGCACATCATACAAAATACAAACCATACACAATCACAATTTTACTTGTACCTTCTTTGGTAGATGAATAGAAATTATCTTAAGAGGTCATCAGCAGTGAAGGAAAAAGACCAAAACAAATGAGCCACTCTGAGCCATTAGTGGGGACCAGCAGGTTTGGGCTCTAGCCTGCTAAACGGATTGAACATCACAAGTACATTTGCCCTTTGGCCACAACTCTCAGAATGTGGACTCTGGAAAAAAAATCTCCAAATTGACAACATGGGTGGAACACTGCCAGTTAATGAGGATCTGATGTGAAGGCTTGTCCCAAAGAACTAGGCACCAGAATGGGAGTCAAGACTCGGAGACCTAGGGCCTAAACTGCTGTAAGTCATGTAGCTTCATTGAAGACAACAGAGCTATGCCGATTTATACTCACTGAGGATCTAGCCCCCCCTGGATTGTATCACTGAATGGTTGTGTGTCTTTGAACAAGTCACTCTTCTTGGCTCAGGTTTCCCTATGTGTAAATGGGGCTAATGATGACTCTGCACTTTTGCAGAGGACTTTGAAATCTTTGGGTGAAAAGTGCTAGATGGCAGTGGTGTTATTAGATCATATTGCGAGCCTCGGTTTTATGCAGGTGCAATTCAGAGTGCGAATGCTGCTATTTAGACTGTAGCTAGATGTCTAAAGGCTAGCGTTTGTCAGCCATTTTGAGCCCATAGTTAACTGCCAGGGGGCAAATTGCATCTAAAAATATGAAAATCATTTTAAAAAACAGGCCCTCCACACTAGGGTTGCCAACTTTCTAATCGCACAAAACCGAGGGGAGTGTGGGAGAGGGCTCTGGGCTAGGGTAGGGGATTGGGGGTGGGCGGGAGTAATGGACTCTGGCCTGTGGGTGCAGGATCAAGGTGGGGCCAGAAATGGGGGTTTCGGGGTGCGGGAGAGGGCTCCGGGCTGGGGCAGGAGGTTGGGGTGTGGGAGCGGGTGCAGGATCAGGGAGGGAGTTTGGGTGCAGGAGGGGAATCTGGGCTGGGGCAAGGGGTTGGGGCATGGGAATGGGTGCAGGGTCCCGGCAGCACTTTCCACGGCTCCCAGGAAGCAGCCGCCAGGTCCCTGCAGCCCCTAGGTGCATGGGTTGCCAGGGAGGCTCCGTGCGCTGCAGGCACCGCCCCGTAGCTCCCATTGGTCATGCTTCCCAGCCAATGGGAGCTGTGGAGCCAGCATTTGGGGTGGGGGCAGCGCGTGGAGCCTCTCTGGCTGCCCATGTGCTTAGGGACCACAGGGACCTGGTGGCTGCCTCTGGGAGCCACGCAGAGTCAGTCCAGGCAGAGAGCCTGCCTTAGCCCCGGGCCCCCACTGCGCCGCCGAACGGATTTTGAATGGCCTGCTTGGTGGTACCAACCAGAGCCGCCAGGGTCCCTTTTCAACCAGGCCTTCCAGTCGAAAACTGGACACCTGGCAACCCTACTCCACACTAACAGTTTGTCTATTCTATTCCCTGCACCAGTGATACTCAGACCTCAGTGGTTCAGAAGCCAAATTAGTGATCAACATTATCCAAAAGAGCCACGGTCGTGTGACTTCATCGTTTCATGTACACTCGACATCCCTTTCAGCCTTGCGTTTCTATGCTTCTATGAAAACAAAGCAAACGTCAACGTTTAATATTTACATTGAACCCAAAGCTGCCAGAGTAAGTACAATGGCCACCCAGGTGGCCAGCCCACCAGGGGTTGAACCCAGGCCCGCCAGAGCTAAAAGCATCAGTAGGTACAGCTTGAGCTAAAGAGCCAGACTTCCATGGGGGGGGGGCTGTAACAACTCCTCTCCTCTACAGATCTGTACCGAGGTGGCCCTGTAATGCACACTTACCCCAATGGGTTACATCAGCGCCTGACAATGGGGCTTTTGCACAAGGAAGGCCTCTGGACTGAACCAATTACAAGGCAGGGTAATTTTTTTTTGGTCCCCCCACCCCCACCCCAAGATTGCTAAGAAGCAGTCTCCTGAAAGCGGCCATTTGCGAAGAGCTTGTTGCACGTGGCATCTTGTTAGCATGATGCATCACGCATGTTGCTACTCTGTACTGTATTATAATTATCTGATCTGCTGACCAGGGTAACTTTCTAAAGATGGAGACTGTTCTAAATTTTCACTGAAAATAAACCATCATTCATAGATCTTTATTAAACAAACAAAGCCAGACACATTCAATAAGTAATACAGTCTCTAGGTTATCTTTGTGCAATTGGATTATTTTTTTGCTGTTAAAAAACAGGGCAATAGACCAGTTGGTACTTTTGTTTTCTGCAGGTTCTGGGGTGAGTTAATATGTATATCTAACAATGGGCCAAAAGGATTTAATTTGGAACATGTTGAGTAAATCCCCTGTTCATCCAGTTGTACTCCTGTTCCTAAATCATTTTCAGTCTTAAATCCTTCATTCTTAAGCAGCTGAGTCCTTTTCTATTAGCTTAATATGTTGCTAGTGTAATATCTTTTGTATTGATTAAAGAGTGGTTTCCACTGAAGCTGAGATTTGATTATTTGTGTTAATCCTCCACACATACACACACACACACCCTTGCCAAAGAAATGTAGTTTGGAATAAGTGAGCTTCTGAGTCTATACCATGTTCCTCTACTGTGTGTGGTTTTAGCAAACACATGCGATGAAGGCTTTGGAGATGTAAGGAAATATTATTATGCTGTTTGCTTAGTCAAGAAAAAGTAAGCTCCTTTCCAAGATATGGAAATCCTAGATCATACTATTCTCAAGTCTTAAATTTAACAAGATTTTACTTTCAAGCAGAGAATCTCATTAATCTCTTTATTTTCAGCAAGATCATTTATTTTAATTTCCCCTGTACGCTGCCTTCTGTGTCAAATAAGGTTCTCCTCCAACTCCTTTCAAATGAAGTATCAATTTAAATGAAGGCTCATTTGCAAGGGAGGGGTAGGTCACCAGTTGGGAAACCAAGATGATTCTGAAGACCTTAATGGGGATACAGAAGAGGTGGGCAAACTATGGCCACACCCGGCCCGTGGGACCCTCCTGCCCGGCCCCATAGCTCCTGGCCTGGGAGGCTACCCCCCCGGCCCCTCCCCCGCTGTTCCCCCTTCTCCGCAGCCTCAGTGCGCTGCGCCGCCGGCACAATGCTCTGGGTGGCCGGGCAGCACAGCTGCAGAGCCGTGGCCTGACCCGGTGCTCTGCAGCTGTGCAGTGGCGTGGCTGGCTCCAGCGCCGCCAGCCACCGGTGCTCCAGGCAGCGCGGTAAGGGGGCAGGTAAGGGGGGTTGGATAGAGGGCAGGGGAGTTCGGGGTGGTGGTCAGTGGGTGGGGATGTGGCTAGGGGTCGGGGCGGTCAGAGGGTGGGGAATAGGGGGGTTGAATGGGTGCAGGGGTCCCGGGGGCGGTCAGGAAGGAGGGGGGTTGGATGGGGCAGCGGGGGGCAGTCAGGGGGAGGGGTTTCGGGGGCGGTCAGGGGACAGGGAGAAGGGGTGGTTGGATGGGGCAGGGGTCCTGGGGGTGGGCAGTGAGGAATGAGAGGAGGGTTAGATGCAGCAGTCAGGGGTGGGGGTTCCAGGGGCGGTCAGGGGACAGGGAGCGGGTGTGTGTGGATGGGGAAGGGGTCCCGGGGGGCCATCAGGGAACGCCGGGGGGTGGTGGATGGGGCAGGAGCCCAGGGGGACCGTCAGGGGGCAAGAAGTGTGGGGGGGGGGGGAGATAGGGGGCTGGGCCACGCCTGGCTGTTTGGGGAGGCACAGCCTCCCCTAACCAGCCCTCCATACAATTTCTGAAACCCAATGCGGCCCTCAGGCCAAAAAGTTTGCCTACCCCTGGGATACAGCCACAATCTATGAATGTGAATCCAGATCTGTAACCGCTTTGGTCATTACCGTTTGCCACTTGTGCAGGCTGTGAAATTAGTAGTTGGCTTGTCAGTGATACTCAGACTACGGCTCTTGAGCCACAAGTGGCTCTTTAATTCATCGTCTGCAGCTCGTTGGAGCACATGGTGTTAAAACACTGACTAGGATGCTTTTACTATGTTATTAACCAATTAAGTTATCAACTTGCACTAAGTTATTAACTTACTTGCTGTGAGAATAACATATAAACGAAATATTTCCCATCATACTGTTTAAATATGAATAGTACTACAGTATAGTAAATGAAACCATGAATTCACACTACTGTGGCTCTTTTGGGTAATGTTGATCGCTAGTTTTGCTCCTGAATCATTGAGGTCTGAGTACCGCTGATCTAGCTGATGGCTGTATGTCTTCCGTCACAGAAATCACCATCTTCCCGGGCAATCTTATTGATGGCCGCATGGGTTTCTGACTAGGTCACCTCATACTCCATAATCATCATTCTTCTATTTATAATCTTCCATTCCTTTGGGGTGCTTTGCTGTATGATGGTGCGGGCCTTTTGGGGAAGTGATTGCAATCCTGATTAATTTCTCGGCGCAGAGAACTAAGGGGACAGGAGACAGGACTCTGGGTTTCCATTCCTGGTTCCGTTACTGTGAGCAGGCAAGTTCCTTCTCTTACCACAGTGCTGGTAGCATAGAGACTCTCGGCTTCTGCCAGGTGTTTATGGATTTAGCCTCACAATATCTATGTGAGGTAGGGAGGAATTATTAGCCCCATTTTACAGATGAGGAACTGAGGCAGCGAGAGCAAATTACTTGCCCAAGGTCACACAAAAGGCTTATGATAGGGCCTGCAATTGAACTCAGATATTCTGAGTCTTGTACCTCAAACACAAGTAACTTCCGTGTGTCACTTTACCAATCTTGCCTACCTCCCTGGGGGCTGTGCGCGGAGGTTGAGGGAGGTGGTGATGTCTGGATCTGGATAAGACTAGTTCAGGGTTTGACAAGGAGGAGGCCAGGCAGCAAGCAGAGTGGAGACATTATCTATTTGAAAATGTTCACAATAAAACCCTGCGGCTAGAAAGTGTTTGTGACCAAACTCTTGTCTTCATTCAAGAGTCATTTACCAGTAGGAGTCTAACTAGGAAGGTTACTCAAATGCTGATTGCCCCTCCATGCTGCACTGCCTGCTGACTTTTAAATTCCATCTTTCTGGTAATTATCCAGGCTTTCTAAATGATAACATACAACATCCAAAGGGTTTGTATGCCAATTGTGGATGTACTAAGAAGATGTCTTTAGGCTAGATTAGGTACAGACACCAGGGTCTGGGAGTTCAAGGTGGAGGCCAAGCCAAGGTTCATGTTCAGATTCTAGGACATTACGTGCTTGTAGGCTTTCTCATGAGATCTTTAGCTTGAAATGATAGGTGTCTGTGTGGTGATTCTGCTATATTGGGTCACACCTGAACCGGATCTGGAGCAGGGGTGGGCAAACTTTTTGGCCCGAGGGCCACATTGGGATTGCACAACTGTATGGAGGGCCGGGTAGGGAAGGCTGTGCCTCCCCAAACAGCCTGGCCCCCGCCCCCTGTCCGCCCCTCCCACTTCCCGCCCCCTGACTGCCCCCTCAGAACTCCCAACCCATCCAACCCACCCGTTCCTTGTCCCCTAACTGCCCCCTCCCGGGACCCCTGCCCCCATCCACCCCCCCACCCCCTGCCCGCCCCCCCCCCCGGACTCCCACCCCCTATCCAACCGCCCTCTGCTCCTCGTCCCCTGACCACCCCCTCCCGGGACACCCTGCCCCTAACTGCCCCCTGGGATCCCACCCCCTTATCCAACCCTCCCTGTCCCCTGACTGCCCTCCCAATCCCTATTCACATCCCCACCCCCTGACAGGCCCCCCCGGGACTCCCACTCCCAACCCTTCCTGTTCCCCATCCCCTGACCGCCCCCCCAGAACCTCCACCCATCCAACCACCCCCTCCTCCCTGACTGCCCCCCAGGACCCCCGCTCCCTTACCCAACCCCCCCGCTCCCCGCCCCCTTACCAGCAGCAGGAGCTCGCAGCCGCGACACCCAGCCAGAGCCAGCTGCGCTCCCCACGCTGCCCAGCGGGAGCGACAGGCCAGAACGCGGCCCGCGCGGCGGCATGGCTGCGGGGGAGGAAGGACAGTGGGGGAGGGGCCGGGGACTAGGCTCCCCAGCCGGGAGCTCAGGGGCCAGGCAGGATGGTCCCGTGGGCCGGATGTGGCCCGTGGGCTGTAGTTTGCCCACGTCTGATCTAGAGAAAAGGCCCCTTCCTATTGTCAATCTGACTCTGACCCAAAATGGTAGCGATGGGGTCAGATGCAGGGGATCAGATCTAAACCTCCCAGGCCTCTGGAGTGAAACTCACCCATTGTTGGTACAACCACTGGTGCCCCATGGTTCCAAAATGGCTACCCTTGCGGTAATTATAATGTTACCCTGTATCAGACGCTGGAAGTGTGGAAATCCCGGTTGAAAAATTCCATACCTGTCCCCTAGAGATCCTGGTTTGCTCCTCTGTATTTAGCTCCTCTGTCCTGTTAAGCTAAATAAGCGCTCTTTTATAGGGAATGGGAAAAGTTAAATGCATTGGCTGAGTTTACAAGTAGTCATTAAATATTTGTTGCAAGATCTGAAGGCTTTCCAGTCTGTCTGTGTGCTGCTGTCAAGTCTGTTTAAAGCAGTATAAATAATAGCAGAGGCTTTACATTGCATCAGTGGCATAGCTTTCTATTGCTTCTTACTGAAATGAAGATGTGGCGTTTATTACTCTGTGGCCTTGCTGTTTTGAATTAAATAGGATGAGGGGGTGTCAAGGCTGATTCCGCACTCTGGCACATTGAGTGCAGAAGGTGAGGGCCCGCAAGGATACTAAAAATTAATACTGGCCACTCCAGGCTTGTATTAAGCTCCCAAGGTTACAGCTTTTCTCTGACCTTGGATGGGTAGATGCTGCCATCACTCAAGTGCAAAAAAACCCCTTTTGGAACCTAGGAAGGCACACTTGAGAATTCCTTCCTGTGGGGTACCCTCAAGCCTTTTCACACACACCCCTCCAGGGAAGAGCTGAGAAAGAAAACAAAGGAGATCAGCTGTTGCCACCAGCTAATTAAACAACATATGTACAAACCTCTTAGGGACGCACAAATCCAATCCTGTTTTTAAAAAAAGGTAAATTTTATTAAAAACAGAAAGAAAGAAAATACATCTGGAACTTAGGCTTTTGCTAGGTTTCAAAAAAAAAAATTACAAGGATTAAGCATCAAGATAGCTTCTTGAGGTCCACTTTAAAGGTTACAAGCAAAACAAAAGCACCTGGGGTTAACACAGAGGAATCCACAAGCCATAAGGAAATAAAAGAGATAAACCTAATCGTGTCTTCCTAGACCAGTGTTTCCCAAACTTGTGACGCCGCTTGTGTAGGGAAAGCCCCTGGCGGGCCGGGCCGGTTTGTTTACCTGCCGCGTCCGCAGGTCCGGCCGATCGCGGCTCCCACTGGCCGCGGTTCGCTGCTCTAGGCCAATGGGAGCTGCTGGAAGCAGTGCAGGCCGTGGGATGTACTGGCCGCCGCTTAGGTAAACAAACCGGCCCGGCCCGCCAGGGGCTTTCCCTACAGAAGCGGCGTCCCAAGTTTGGGAAACACTGTCCTAGACATTTCCTGATCTATTTACATATCTGGGGTTTCAAATGAGTAGTTTCTAGGTATGATCTGGTGGTTTTCATACCTGGCCCAAAGCTTTTTACAGCATAGCTCCAGCCCTGTGTCTGCTCTGTCCCCTCTCTCCGGAGAACAACAACAACACAGACAAAGGGGGAAGTTTTTTTCCCCCAATTTTAAAAAGTTCTAGCCTTCCCATTGGCTCTTTTGGTCAGGTGCCCACTCCCTTCCTTTTACCTATGGACTTTTTTAACCCTTTACAGGTAAAGCAAGTAGAGAACAGCTACTAACAGGGATTTTATAGCTAACTGTCTGGCTGGGTGTCCATAAAAGGGAGCTTCCCTCTCTTCCCCCCGCCCCCATTCATTTATCGCAGGGGGACTGGATGCCTTGGGGTTACTGGTAATATGTGCTATAAAGGTGATGTGGACTGGGTATCTCCAGGGACCAGGAATGCACTAAAGAGCTCTTTCCTGGGTGAGGGCCTCTGCAAATCTAGGCTTGCTCAGTGTTGCCAAACAGCTGTTCAGTGTGCGCTGCAGAATCACTGGGTGGTAGATGTCCAGTTCTCACTGAACAAGTACGCACCCCCTAAACCAAACTGAACTCCCCTCCCTAGGAGCGGTCCCTCCACTTCAGAGCTGAGGGACTTTGGGGGGCAGTGCAGAGAAGCTTGCAGTGATGCTGCCCACGTGGTGTCTGCTCTGTAGATAAAGGCTCTGCAGAGCTATCCGTCAGTGCTTATGAAAAGGTGTCCAGCTTCATGCATACAGAGGAAATGAACTGGAAGTGCACAGGGCACCCATGATCCAAAGCCCAGGAATTTGCCTGCAGATATCCTGAGATGTTGAATCGTACTCTTCACCCTTCCCAGCATTAAGAAAACTTAATGCTTCAGAAAATAAATCCTCTTAGGAATGACTTTCTGGCCAGGATCAACCACATGGCAACATCTAGTTTTTACCTGAGCATTGTACAGAAAAACAAGTTGGTATCAGTGATAATTTCAAAGGTACTTGTTCCAAGCCATGCCTACTTGGGCCATTCTTAATTCCATGTGAGTTACCCAGGGCCGGCTCCAGCTTTTTTGCCACCCCAAGCAGCGAAGGGGGGAACAATTGAGCTGCCGCCGAAGCAGCAGAGATGGAGTGAAGGACCCGCCGCCGAAGACCCGGATGTGCTGCCCTTTTCTATTGGCCGCCCCAGGCACCTGCTTCCTTCTCTGGTGCCTGGAGCCGGCCCTGGAATTACCTTCTTCTCCAATGGTTTCTCAGGCTCCCATGCCTATTGCTAACTTGCTTTCCTCTTGAATAGTATCACGGTCTCAGGGCTCCTAGCAGTTGCCTTTTCTCCCTCCCAACAGTGGGAAATCAATCGGCGAGTCTAGACCTTGTGTTCTCTGCTCTCCGTGTCGGTTGCCCTGCAGCCTTCGACCACTTAGTGTGGCATCGCAATGCAGACAAGGTGATTATGGGTCTTTTGTGACGTGCCAAGGCTAGTTTTCTAGTTTCCCCAGGCTTTATAGAATTGCCTGATAAAGCAATAACTCAACTTTATTGATTATGTCAAAGGCAGTAATTCAAGAAAGCTATTTAAATTCACAAGAGGAAGCTATGGCAATTATAAGTGTCTGCAGCAGATTATTAATCATTTTTTGTTATGGCTATCAAGCCACTAGACAGACCTTTTTCTGTAAGGCCTGCATGACAGCATGCTCTCTAGTAATGACTTGGGTTTGACTTGCTGATTGGCTCATAATGTGGAATAAAGAATAAACAAATTGTCCTTATATAAATCAATATGCATAAAGGTTTATAGGATATGGCTGTAGGAGTATATAAACGTCTAGTAGTTTAAATTCATATTCTGGTTAATCCAGACAAATCCCCATGGGAATGCCACTTTCTCCCCCCTTCCGCCCGCCCCCCATACAGTGTTTATTTCCATAATAACATTGCCATTTGTGACAAAGCAAGCTGACTTCTTGCACTATATCCCTGTACTTAACCATTAATGAAGGCTTAAATCAAGACTGAACTGCGGCGGCTGACAGTCGTACAAGCGATCTGTGTCACGTTCAGAGGGATATATGTTTGGTTAGAACAGAACTGGAGGGCTGAAACGGACTGTTCCATGACCCGGGGATGTTTGCAGGTGTGGCGTATTTTACTAGAACTGCAAATGAGGTGGGCAATGGAAAACCCAGATTTTTTTTTTTTTAATTTCTTCTCATCCTTTTACTGACTTAAACCATTTTGAAACTTTCCCTTGTCTATTTCCTGGCAAGTCCGACCCAAGGAAATGGTGACCATTCCATCTATGCCTCTAAGATATTTTATGTGGCTCCCATTGCTGTACTATCTGAGCACTTCCCGATCTTCAACGTGTTTATCCTGTGAGGTAACGCAGCGCTATCCTCCCGGTGTTAGACACAGGGAACTAAGACACAGAGAGATGAAAGATGCAGCCCAGTCGTATTTATAAAAGCCCCTAAGCATGTTAGGCACCTAACTCCTAGGACAGGGGTAGGCAACCTATGGCACGCGTGCCGAATGCGGCACGCGAGCTGATTTTCAGCGGCACTCACACTGCCGGGGTCCTGGCCACCGGTCTGGAGGGCTCTGCATTTTAATTTAATTTTAAATGAAGTTTCTTAAACATTTAAAAACCTTATTTATTTTACATACAACAATAGTTTAGTTATATATTATAGACTTCTAGAAAGAGACCTTCTAAAACGTTAAAATGTATTACTGGCACGCGAAACCTTAAATTAGAGTGAATAAATGAAGACTCGGCACACCACTTCTGAAAGGTTGTCGACCCCTGCCCTAGGAGCTCAGTCATTGGGAGTCAGGCAGCTGACCCACTTACATGTTCCTGAAAATCCTACCTGCATCTTTAGGTGCCTAAATACCGTTGAGAATCTGACCCTAAGTAACTTGCCCAAGGTCACAGGAAGTCTCTGGTAGAGCAGGTGACCCAGGTTCAATCATCTGACTTTCAAGGTAGCACTTAAACCACAGGACCATCCTTCCCCTCTCCCCCCCCCCCTCCCCATATCTAAAAAGTGGGACAATATCACTAGCTCCCACTCACTCTGTATGGCTAGACTCGCACAGACTGTGTTGGCTAGTAGCAGTCGTAAAACCACACATGAATTACTGTCTGCAGTTATAGCCTCTTAGTACCAGAAACATGTCGACAGATTAGAGGAAATTCAGAGAAGAGCACTAAAAATGAGTGAGGTGACAGAGAAACTGACTGAGGAAAGATTAAAAGGAACCCAGAGGGGGTAATGTCATCTAGGGAGAGCTGATGTTTTGGGGGATCTGCTCCCTATTTCGTTTCCCTAGATCAAGGAGCCAGGCGGGGTCTTCCAGTACAGTACAACGGGGCTGGATGGATTCCCACCAGAAGGCCCATCTCAATACTGGTGTCAGATGCGGACACCAGTATTTAGATGTGGAGTATCCAGATTTGCGAGTGCTGGAGTCCTGCACAGGATTCCATCTTAAACTTTGCGGGGGGAAGGATAGCTCAGTGGTTTGAGCATTGGCCTGCTAAACCCAGGGTTGTGAGTTCAATCCTTGAGGGGGCCACTTAGGGATCTGGGGCAAAATTGGTCCTGCTAGTGAAGGCAGGGGGCTGGACTTGATGACCCTTGGGGGTCCCTTCCAGCTCTATGAGATAGTTTATAATATAATATATGGAGATATACCTATCTCCCCTGAAAGTGGCACCCTTGGGTAATCAGGTCAGTGGAGAACATTGATCCATCCTGTGAAATGGTGCCAGCTCCCTTGACTGGATATGGCTTGTGAACACTGGTGCTAAATAGGTAATGACTAAATTCTTTAGCCTACCAGGATCTAGGCCTTGAACCAGACAGACCCAAGCTCTCATGCGTGGGACAGGGGTGTTAGTTTTGGGGTTTTGTGCCCTAGTGTCCTCTCCATGCCCTGTCAAATGACAGTACTTCCCTGCTATGCCTACACCTAACCTGCCTGGCAAGGGGAAATGAAGCGCTGCTCTGCAGGAGCTTGTTTACACAGAGATCTCGAGGCAGATCACTTTGTAGTCTCTTGTAATTGAAATCAATATATTTGAAAATGTAGAAAACATCAAAAAATATTTAAATAAATGGTATTCTATTATTGTTTAATAGAGCAATGAATCATGATTTTTTTTTTAATCGCTTGACAACCCTAGTTACAGCTATTTCTTCTGGGAATCTAGCTAACGACTGACCAATCTCTTAGGATGATTATTGCTGATCTTCATGTGTGTGGCTACTCTAGTAAGCAAAAATTTTCCTCTTATGCTACTGTATTAGGTCACTACTTCCTTTTGATTACCAATAAGACCTTGATGCTAATAAAACTGGCTAGCTAAAGCACAGCAGTCTTGGCTGTAATCCAGTCCTCATTTATACCTCAGCCGTCTTTTTAAATAACACAGTTAAACAGAGCATTTCTCTCTAAAAAAGCAGCAAAAGGGGTCAGGGACGCTCAGTCTCTCTCTTATCTTCCACCTCCCTTGCTTAGTGACCTAGAACTAGTTGTGTGGTTTGTTTGTTTGTTTGTTTGTTTGTTTGTTTGTTTGTTTGTTTGTTTTGTGTGTGTGTTTTTTTAGTTATTGTTAGAAATGAGTAACTAAAAAAAGTGGTAGGTCTGCGGTAATGTGTCTTCATAAGCACTAGTCTCTCAAACAAGACAAAGGGGCCTGCGGAGTTACCCATTGTGAAACGGCGAGGAGGACCGAGCTGCAGTGGAGGAGGAGCTGCTGTAGATGTAGAGTTTGGCTAACCTGTCTGAGCCTTGTCCCTCTTGGCTAGCTCTCCAAGATAACGTGGCCTCGCTGGCCGCTTTTGTTTTGCAAAAACAAGGAATGGAACAAGCTCTCCAACTCTTCTCTTCTCGTGCGGCAGCCAAGGTCTCTGGTGCTGGCGTGGTTCACATGACAATGCAGCTCGCGTGACCCTTGCTGCTTTGCAGAACAGTACCTCGTTTGTGTTTTTGTGCTGGGGTAGCTAAGTGTCCCCAGCATATGCAGTTCTAGCAAGTCTACATCAGCGAGCGAGGGCAGAGGTTTGCTTTTCCTTGCAGAATACCGATCGAACACCCGGGGAGAAAGGAAAACAAAGAACTCCTCACAGTCCAAAACAGAACTTAAAAAGGCTTTTGTGGTAATCGAAGAGATGGGGAAAGGGCTGGAGATGGTTAAATAGCTATTGGCTGGTTGTATTAATTGATGCCCACCATAAAAGCAGTGACTCTCAAAGGCAAAAATAAAGGCCATTATGGTGGTCTATGGGCAGCATGAACGTTACCACAGGTGCCTGGCAAGTCTCTGCAGAGGCCGCAAGAGGCCTCTGCACCAGGGTGAGTACCACTGAATCTATCCTCAGTTCCTTAAGTTCCTGAATCTATCCTGAGGTCTATCCTCAGTTCCTTAAGTGTGGCTAACGGGGATTGCATGTGCACATTGAGGAAAGAATGCTTCCCTTAGTGTAAGTGGAAAGGGAGTGACAGTTCTTCATCTTGGAAGGTGCCCAGATACCAGGCTGATGGTCGCAGAATTCGTTTGTATGTTAATTGTATGCAGGTTAATCTGCCTTCAGATATTGCATAGGCAGCTCCACTTGAATTCAGGGGAGCTGGGTTTGCACAACAGAGGAGGGAATCTGGCCTTTGCATGCTGGCAAGTGGCAGGCAGGTTCATCGGGATCTCTTACCCATTCAGTCTGTGCAGTATACGGTTCTGCCCTTCCCAACTCCTGCACAGGGAACATCTGTCACTGCCTCTTTGCCGTGAGGGGAAAACGATCCTGTTCTGTTGGAAGGACTCCAAGGTTTCCTTCCCTGTCCTCTTGTTTCTGTAGCTACATCATCAGAATGCAGAGCTTGGCAGCTCACAGGCAAGGGCTCTGAGCATGGGCGTGAGAGAAAATTGCAGATTTAATCAAGTATTTTGATTTGAGGAGTCACTTTCTTTCCCTTGTGTAATGTTTTCCTTGGAGGGGGTGGGGAGGGGATTAGGTCCCTTGGATCACCAGGTTAGATGTATCCATACTAAAATTCGTCCATAGAAACAGCGTGCCCAGAAGGAAGGGCTGCATGTAACAAAGGATGAGTTGTTGAGGGAAGGGATGGTCTGGTGGCTAGGGCTAGGCAGACAGCCAGCTTCAATTCCCACCGGTGTGACCTCGACCAACTCCTTTAGCCCCTACCTCAGTTCCTCATCTGTAGAATGGGGATAGTGGCACTTCCTTACCTCATGGGGGTGTTTGGGAGAAAATGCATAAGACTGTGAGGCACTTTACAGGCCTGCTGACAGCAATTCTGGGCCCCAGGGCCATCCCTGGGCGGGGGAGCCCGGGGCGGAAGTGACAAATCCATCACTTCCGGAACTGACCATGATAGCTAATCATGCCGGCCGGCGGGGGCCCCCCAAAGCGCGGGGCCTGGAGCAGTCGCATGCACCTAGGAGCCCTGCGGCCCGACTGTGGCAGCGGCAGCAGCCAGGAGCCCCCAGGCCCTTTTAAATCAACCAGGGCCCTGGGCAATTGCCCCCTTTGCCCCTCCCCCCGTCAGTGGGCCTGCGCTTGGATCTTATGGCAACAGGGCCATGTAAGTATCTAAGCTAGAAAAATGCTCTGAAGTCCAGTAAGGGCCTGATTATGCTCCCTTTGAAATTGAACGAGCATTTGGCCATTGACTTCAATGGGAGTTGGATCAGACCCGGGCTTGTGCGGGTGGTTGGAGGAGGAAAACCCATTGAAGCCTTAAACCTAAGGACACTTGTGGTCGTTAAAAATCCCATGGCATTGCCCACACCTAAAGTGTTGTGTGTTGTAACAGCTGCTAGGCTGCTGCCACCATGGTGGTGAAATGTAATGGTGTGCAACGCAGCTCCTATGTTGTGTGACGCACTATGGGGACCTTGGGAGGAGAGGCACGTGGGTATCCGAGCTCTCTCTTCTAGCTCTTGGAGACTAGCCTAACAAACCTGGGTTTAATCCCATGCCAACAAGTAACTCCTTTTCATTGGAGAAAGTCTGCACTTGCTCTCCGTCAGGTCAGTTATCCTCTTTGGCAATTCACTAACCTTTCCCCATTGGCAGTCAGGGTCCCCCATTTTCCTGCTGTACCTCCTGGTTACAGTACAGTTGTGTTTCTGAAAGTACCAGACCAGCTGTGCCATAACTAGAGCGAATTCTGAGCCACAGATTCCAGCGTCTGCCTTCAACCTCCCCCACTTTGCAGAATTCCACTTACCTGCTTTCAATCAAGGCAGGTTTTAGTTGCCAGATTTGCTGCCCATTGAGGAAACGGCTCTCCCGGTCACAGCCCCTGATCTCAGTGGTGAGGAGGCCATGTAACTGCCTGGGGAACTGGCTATCCATGGTACAAACAGCTGTGGCAGGTGGGAGGGAGATCTGGGCTACTTGAGAAGAGGCTTGTCTGTGGGAGGGAAATTATGCAGGGGAGTTAGGGACAATCACAGATAAAAATCTGACTGACACACACACAGCTCTGTTCCTAATAGAGTCCGAGAAATGGCTTTTCTCCAGGGACCAATAATACAGTGCAAGCGAACACTGGCCCCTTTTCCTGGAAGGCAGGAGCAGTTCAGGCTTGTTGGTCACTTTCTTGGTGGTTTAATTGATACTGTCAGATTGTGGGGAGACAAAGCAGTCAAATCATTTCACAGCAATGTGTCCACCCTCATCCAGCCCACCAAGGGCCCTGTGCTTCTCTGTACAGAGCACAGGTGGCGCCCTGGAGTTTTCACTTCCTATTATAGACTGTCTTCCCCCCCCCCCCCCCCCCCCATCCATGTTCCCTTCCTCCCTTTGTAGCTAGGCTGACGGGCAGTGCCTGCCTAAAGCATTCAGCACTGTGCTCCCGATCCATCGCAGTTGCGCTTGCCTCTGTTGGGAGTAAAATGTGGCCAAGACAGAGTACTCGTGGAAATCCTACGCCTAGGGCCTAGATCAGGGGTCTCAAACACGCGGCCCGCGGGGCTCTTGCGTGCGGCCCGCCGAGCTCCCCTCCCCTCCCGCACCCCTCTGCCTACCCGCGGGATTCCCCTCTGTGGTGCTGCGAGCCCCGCGCTGCTTTCAAAGAGCAGCCGAAGCAGCCGAAGCAGCCGGCAGCACAGCCCCTTCGGGCGGGGGGAGGGGGAAGAAGGCAGAGGACTCCTCCTTCCAGGCACCGCCCCCCGCAGCTCCCATTGGCCGGGAACAGGGAACCGCGGCCAATGGGAGCTTTGTGGGAGGTACCTGGAGGAGTGGCAAGAGCAGCACATGGCTGCAACCCGGAGCCCCTCCCCCTCCCCCAGGGGCTGCAGGAACAGGGTTCCAGCTGCTTCCTGGAAGGGAGCAGCGCGGGGGGACAGGGCAGGCAAGGAGCCTGCCCTGGCCCCGGTGCGCGCTGCTGCCACCCCGGAGCCGCTCTAGGTAAGCGGTGCCGGGCTGGAGCTCGCTCCCTGAACCCCTCCTGCACCCCAACTCCTTGCCTGAGCCCCCTGCCGCACCCCGCACCCGTCCCGCACCCCAACCCCTTTCCTGAGCCCCCTGCTGCACCCCACACCCCTCCCGCACCCCAACCCCCTGCCCCGAGCCCCCTGCCACATCCCGCACCCCAACCCCCTGCCCCGAGCCCCCTGCTGCACCCTGCACCCCGACCCCCTGCCGCACCCCTCACCCTCTTGCACCCCACACACCAACTCCCTGTCCTGAGCCCCTGTTGCACCCTGCACACCTCCTGCACCCCCTGGGGGCAGCGTTGGGTGGGGACTTCGGGAAGGGGTTTGAATGGGGCGGGGAAGGGGTGGGAAGAGGTGGGGCAGGGGCGGGGCCTAATGGAAGGGGTGGGGGCGGGGCCAGAGGCAGCGAGGGGCGTGTCAGTGATGCGGCCCTCGGGTCAATGCACTGGTCCTCATGTGGCCCTCGTGGTCATTTGAGTTTGAGACCCCTGGCCTAGATGGTGCATCTCAGAACTCATTCGCTCACTTTCCTATGCAAAAGTTTGATCACCTTCCCCCGTTCCTCAAACTAGTGTGTGTGAGAAAACACTAGTCTCCCAAGCTGGTTTCTCCTCGGAGGTGGACTAACTACTGACTTGGATGTAGCAATTGTGTACAGCTGTATTTGAAGTGGTCTGAAGTCTCCGTGACTGTAGTTCATATCACAGGGTAACTTAAATGCCTCCGAGGGGCGGAAGCTTGTGTCTAATTTGTCTGCCCTTGGGGGAGAAAATTTAATTCTTAAAGCAATCACGGTGACTTCAGTCACCAGTTGATGACGTCTGGTTGTGACTGAGTAAAATGCAGGGTTTAATTTAAATTCAACTGATATTTCTTTCTCTTGCTAGGAAGATGCATCACCAGCACTATTCTGCCATTAGTCATATTTCACATACTGCAAACCAGAGAGCCGGCTACTCTTTTCTCATTCGTCATCTATACGAGTTACTTTGCTGCTGACAAATGGGGCTTTCTCGGGTCTCTGGGCCTGAATAGATGCCCTTTAGTTTTATAATTTAAAATGGCAATTTAGAAATGTAGAGACAATAGAATCCTGTACTTGCTGTGCATAGGGTTTTTTCCCCCTCACTATACTATGCCAGCTAAAAATGTATTACAATTTCTTCTGTAACAAGCAATGTGAAGAGTATTTGGACCCATGTCCAAATTAGAGCAAGGTAATGTGGTACAAACTGGCATAATAATATGGCACATAAATTGACCAAGATAGCAATTGAAAGAAGTAGGAATACTTAGCACTTATAGTGTCTTTCACCTGAGGATCTCAAAGCACTTTACATTAATGAATTAAACATGACAGAATCAATGTGTGTGTGGGTGGGGAGGGGGGGTTGTTCCCATTTGAGAGGGGAAACTGAGGCACAGAGGTTCAGTGACTTGACTACGGTGACACAGGAAGTGGTGGAGTTTGGGTTAAATCTTGGGAGTTCATGGCTTACAGTCCCATACGCAGTCCACTAGACCACATGTGCCTTTCTGTACTTTCTAGGTTTGTATGTTTTATGTATAGCTCTCACTAATGTGCTGGGTTTTCGTAGTCCAGGTATCAGTATTAATTGAAAAACAGGCTGGTTGTTTAATCACCAGTCCTGGGGTGACTTAATGTTCAACACCACTCTGGCTATCAGTGAGTGCAGCAAGATGAAGTGCCTCATTAATAAAGATGAATTGTCTGATTTCCTCTTAATGCTATTGTAGTTCCATGAAGTTCCCATCAGTGTAACTTGAGGAGGAAAATTGCAAGCTTCCAGAACAATTGTGCAATCTTTTAAATAGCAAGAGACCCACGATGTGCAATCGCTGTCACAGCAGTTATGAGAGCTTGATACAGAAGTTACTGGGTGAGGTTCTCTGGGCCTGTTTTACGTAGGAGATCGGATTATGTGATCATAATAGCCCCCTTTGACCTTGAAATCTATGAAAATCAGAGTAGCGTTTCCTACTTCTCCCCTAAATTTGGCCTGTTTGGCCAAACTCATCCCTGATATACATCCTTGAACTTCAGTGGCTTACACCAGGAATGAATTTAAGGGGCAAGTTTGCAGCTAGTGTAAGCAGGTATGACTGCATGGAAGCCAATAGAATTATTGCAGCTCAGGGCCGGCGCAACCCATTAGGCGACCTAGGCGGTCGCCTAGGGCGCTGCTATTGTGGGGGCGCCGGCGCCCCGGCCGGCCGTGGAAATGTGGGGGCGGGCCCTTCCGCCGCCGCTGTTGGGGGCGGCATTTCGGGGGCGGGACCTTCCGCCGCCTAGGGCGCCGGAAGAGCTGGCGCCGCTACTGTTGCAGCTTATGCCAGTAGCGGCTCTGGCTCCATGTGTGTTTTTACTTTTTGAGGGTTTTTTTTCCATTCAACCTATTTCTGTTAAGGGAAGCCAGTGTTCTTTATGATGATGAGTGGGCAAATACACCCGAGGGGCAGTGCTTTCAAGCACCCAGAATAGAGGATGAATTTTCAAGAGAGTTCAGCACCCAATGTGCTAAGCGCTTAGGAAAATCCGTCCCTTAGTTTCCAACCCAATGATGTGTGACCTCTCTTAAAGACCATTTCCACTGAACAAACAACATATGCTTGTCCTCAAGGTGGTCTTTCAAGATGTTTAATTGGGCCGAATTCTGACCTGCCATACCTGTGCAACTTTTTATGGTAGTGTCAGAGAAGGTAGGATTCAGGGTTTTGTATTTTATACATGAGTTGGGTTGCTGAATCTTTTTTTTTTTTTTTGCAAAGGGAAAAAAAAAAAAATTTAAGGCCGGAGTTATTACATGCGCCTGCAGAGCTTAGCTGGAGTTCTCTGACAGGAGTTGTGTAACTTGGTATTTAATTCAAAATTGGGGCAAGAGGCTATGGAAAAAATTAGTTCATCATATTTATTTACAAAACTGTCTCTGCTGGGCTCCTCTCTGGGTGAACAGAATAGAAACAATCCTGGATAAATTGCCGGTGCCTAAAAATTACAGAGCGCCTGACTTCGTGGTCTTTTGTTTTATTTTCTTAAATGTAACTGTCTCTTAAATGAATAGACTTGCTTTACCTGGTTTTTAATTGGCGCAGGTCTTCTTTCTTTGAACTCTGCCCTTGTACTGTGGAAATGGATAACTAGTTGTGCACAGTGCAAACGCAGGAGAAAAGCCCACTGGAAAAAACCACGCTCATTCCCCAATTCCCTTTTGTAACATCAATGAAATCAATAGTATGAGACTATACTTAAAAAGCAAACCCCTTAGAATTGATGGATACAAACAATTTGATTGTGCATCACTTTGATTATATGTTTCTTATCCTTGCTTCCATTACCTCCCATGTTCAGATTTAGTTTTAACATAAATCTAACTCTGCCGGCTTCCAAAGGAAATAATAACTTTCCATTTGTATAGTGTCTCCTGTCCATACATTTCAAAATGGAAGGCTGGAGCAACTAACTGAGCCTCACAACGCTCATACTAAGCGAGGGAGAGGCCTATAAAGATTGCTCTAACCACTAGGGCTTGGTCTGCACTACAGAGTTAGCTGCTGTACATCGACCTAACTCTGTCTACACTACCAGGTCGCTCCTGCCAATGTAAGTCGCCCACTACACCACCCTAATAACTAAACCTCCGGGAGAGGCATAGTGTCAGTGTAGACACTGAGTTACTTACATCGCCTGTTGGCTGTCAGCCCTGCTGCCCTGGGGCCCCCACCCCGAGCTGGGATTGAGGGGGGTCCAGCTGTCAGTGCCCCACAGTTAAATTGGTGGAAGCACTCCTGATGGGGGCATGCACCACTCCCGGGGGGGGGGGGGGGGGGGGGGGGGGGGGGGCGGGGGGGGGGGGGGGGGGGAGGAGCGTAGCGTGCACATGAACCACCTCAATAATTACTGTGGTGGCTGTACGTCAACCTAACTTAGGTTGACTTAATTTTGTAGTGTAGACAAGGCCTAAAACACAGCCCAATGTATGTTAGAAAATAGCATCTGATTAACAGCAACAGCTGTGTTTAAGCAGTAGGTTAGAAGAAGTGAGAGAGAATCTGGACTCCAATTGTAACTGCTGGGGCAATAAAAGTAGGCTGAAATTAACTACCTTATATTGAATTTGGACAGGGTTGGATGCTTCCCATTAGAAGACCCTATTTTCAGTTGCTTATAACTTTGCCAAACTTTAACTATTTGGTCTGAATTTTTCCAAATTTCTGCCTCAGGCTGATTTTTCCCAATTTAAATCAGCCAACGATTTGGCCATTTTCAAGAACGACTGAAGGAAAAATACCTAGAGGCTAGGGGAAAATACCTTGTTTTGCTCATGCTAAAAAAATTCTGGTGACCTTTTATTTGAAAAGCTCTAGCAGAATGTGGGAGGTCCCCAAGGAGAACCCTAGTGGTTCCCTGCTTTTGAAATTTGGCAGCGGGGAGCAGACTTTGTCTCAGGGATGTGCCTTTTGCTGTCCTGTGAAAATCTGCCCAAATTTGGCCAAACTATAAGCCTCTGAAATATCAGTTTGCACATGTTCAGTAGAGACTTCTTAGATTTTTAGCAGCCAAAATCTTAATTCTGGTATTTCTTAACCTTTGAGCGCATGACTCTACAACCTTAATAATGTTACGTTAATGTAGCTTTATGTGTATAACTCCGGAGTATGCTGGCACCAGTGCAAAAACTGCAGCAACAACTCCTTTTATTATAACACATACCAAAGGATCCAAACTGTTTGGATTTTAGAGCATTCTCATGCTCCTTTGGATAATCCCTTGAATGTTCCCGAGATCTCCCCTGCTCCTCTTATCCCTTAGAAAAATAATGGATGAATCACCCCGTTTCCACATGCAAGACTTTCATCATCGGTGGCAGATGAATTACCCCATAATAACCTGCAAAGGGCCCAGAGGAGACTGGCTGCCTGATACCCTTATTAGTTCCTCAGTGTGATGATAGACTGCTGTGCTGTATACACTGCTAAGAAATCTACTGCAAGGCTGCGGCGAAACCACGCTAGGCAAGTGCTGCCACAGAGCCAAATCCTGCTCGCTGGGTGTGAACAGTCACAACGGCTCGTGTGATTAGGGAGAGCAGGATTTAATCCTTGGTTTATACCATTCTGATACTGCTGTGTGGGGATGCTGTAGGTGAGTAGTAAAGCCATGGGAAGGGCTTGCCTATTTCTTATCTCGATGATAAAATATTGGGGAGTCAAGTATCAGTTTTGTGTCTGCATCAATTAAAGGCTTAGTTGGTCGGCGAAGCTGTGTCTGGGAGCACCCAGATGTGAGGCCCTGGACGGAGAGGGAAGTGAAAGGCTCAAGGGCTGCTCTTCTTGTGGACCATGCGGTGCTCTGAAGCGAGCATGTCTTCTGCCCTTTGCCGGAAAGATGCATGCGAGCAATATCGCATGCCATGGACACCAACGTGCTGTATTAATAGTGGATGCTCAGACACGTCGGTGAGGGACGGACACAGAAATGTCTGTAAATAATTACAAGGAGGAGCGAGTAATGGCACGGCCTGCAGGAGGGTTGCTGCTGTCCCTGTTGAGGTGGAATCCGTTTGTGGTGGGGTGGTTCACGGGGGGGGGGGAATTACAACTAGTGCTGAAGCTGTGAGCTGAAAGGCCCAAATCTCTCATACCCTTTCTGCAGCATATTCTTGGCCATATTGAGTGGGGAAAGAAATCCAAAGGAGGAAGCCAGATAATTCTGCAGAATTTGAGAAACTGAGGTGTTTAGAGTGGAAGTGGTGGCCCTGAACATGCCCCATATCTTATCCTGCAGCAACTCCTCCTTTTCCTGTCCCGGGCCTCTGGCGACCAGAAAGACACTTGCACGTACTCATGTGTCAGCTGCTTTCTTGGCTGACACCAGGGGTTGAACTGGGGCTCTCCAGAGCTAAAAAGCAGTGGGGACCGATTGTTCTGTTCTATGTAGGTTATGGGAGTGCATCCATCACCACAGTAGCTGAGCATCTTCCAGTAGTGCCGTAAGCAACATGGCTACACATCATTAGTGTGTCTTGGTCTCTCATCCTCTACCCAGGCAGAGAAGCCGGTGCAATGGAGTGTCTTGTTTTGGGAGGGTTTTAAGATATACTTGGTTTTAAGATATACTTGTTCATGTTGGAGAAGACAAGGTCAAAGAAAATGCACTTGGAACAGAAGATGTTGTGGTCCTCAGTTCCTAGGGGAGTTCATACCACAGACTCACCTGGCCCCCCAAGAGTTCTGTGTGCCACACAGAGGAGTTTTACCCTTATTTTAGGCAGTCACATTGTGCTAGAGAAGTATGATAGAGGGGGATGTGTTAGTGTAAGGCTCAGCGAGACTTGAACCTGGGCCTGCAGAGTTACTCAGCAGCAAACACCTCCACATTGCCATCCAGGGGCACCTGTGACTTGTTCGCACTCCCCTACCCATAACACACTGTGGACACAGCCCACAGGAAATCCCCCCTCAAGGTGTTTGACAAACAGCCACCTCATGGCACCTGATCGGTTCCCGCCCTATAGAAGCCAAGGAGGCAGTCCAGGAAGTGTCCAGGCAACAATGTGGATCGCTAGTTAGCTGCCATGACAACCCTGTATTCTCTGTTCCTGTGCTCCCAGTATTGACCTCAGCTCCGACTTTGACATTGACTCCCACTTGAAGCCCAGAACACCGACATGGACCCTGATACCCAGTATTGACCTTCAGTCTGATCCCTGACCTGTCTCCAGCTTTGACCCTTGGCCTGTTGAACCTGATGCTGACTCTGAACCCCAGCGCCTGTTCCTGCTTACTGGTCACCTGTCACTAGTCCTGCCTACCTTTGCCCAGGATCCCGAGAGAGACACACACAGACTCTCTCTCTCTCTCCCCACCTCCCTCCCTCCGTCCAGTGGGTTATGCCCGTGTGTGTGAGAGACTGGTACAGATGTTCCGTTCATGGGGAGCCTTGATGTCTCTGGCAGCTGTCATCTCTCTGAAGCTTCTTCTTGTTGATAAATCTCTCCCTCCCTACCATTATCCTCATATGTAAGTGCACTGCGGAGAGACTTTTCTGGTACATCTGCTGATGAGCAGAAGGGCTAACGAGCAGACCCACGTGACTACTGCCACCTCTCCTGTATCTCGAACTAGAGACCATTGAAATGTTTTATTAAAACATTTTTAAAAATGAAAAATAGCCTTTGTGTCCCCAAAATTTAAATGTTTGTGAAAATGTTTATTTCCCCCTCCCCGCAACATTTTTTTTCAATAAGAACCTAAAAATTCAGTTTTGGGGGGCCCTCCTCCTTTTCCTTCCTTTCCCCCCCTTCTCTTTTTCTTCTTCTTCTTCTTCTCATTTTGCCACTGAAAAGCGATGGATGTCACTGAGGAGAGAAAAAACTGGAAAATTTCAAAATTTGTCTTTTAATTTTGTAAATTGAATTCCCTCCAATGTCCACAACACACACGCCTCGCTTTTTGACACACTCTCCTCCTTCGTTGGCCTGGCCTTGTTATAGCCTTTAGTGCCTCGATGGCTGCCGCAGTTGAGTCCAAAGTCCACAGGCAGCTGAGGACTGTGAACAGTCACTGAAATGTCAGTGGGAATTTCACCCGAGCAAGGACTGAGAACTTCAGGATTAGTCCCTAAGCAACTGGGCCTGACAACCCCACCTTGCATTTCTTTTCTCCTCTTAAGAAAGCTCCTGACAGCATTCTCGGAAGGGGAGAGGGCGCGGAATGAACTTTTTTTCTAAGCTCAGTCATGCTTTCAAAGGCATTTCAAAAGAACAGTGCCCCATAGAGATGTCCATGTGCAGACGGAGGAAATGGTGTTGTCATGGCAGCAGCCATGTGTCAGATAACTTCCTTGAACCAGGTGTCGCTTAGGTTTCTGTCTGACTCGGAAAGCTGCAAATCAGCCATAGCGCTGCCCAGTCTGAGGCCTATTATGTTTCTTTCCCCAAGATAACATTGTAATCGCGTTGTGTCCTCCACACAAGAGGAATAATGCTGACCAGTTTTGCTGATGTTCCCCTTTTTTGTGTGTGTGCGCACGTTCATTGTGCTTTCTGCTTAGAAAAACCTACAGGGTAATTAATTTCAGGGCCATTGTGCTGCTGTGGCAGGCTTCTGATTTATAGCCCAAGGAACAGCTTCTGGGTCAAAGTGCACATCCGCTGTGTTAATGCTCCATGATCTTTACCCCCTTGAGGAAATGGCAGAGAATGAGGAGATTATTGCCACCAGACTGGGTTCCTGGTATCAACGTGATAATGCCGGCACAAATTAGGTGTGAGTTATGCATACAAAGCAGCTTTGCTTCAATACAGTAAGTGAATAGTCTAATGTCTTTCCCCTGGAGTAACTCTGGGTGGATAGGAGGCATCAGCCAGGTTTCTGTACCAAATTGTTCATGCATTTTTTCGCCTCACCGTTAATTACACATAAAAGAGCCACTTTAGGAAATGCACGTGATTGCACTGGTCAGTCATTGAGCTGATATCCTGGTATAGCACTGTCTTTCTCTTCTGTGTTTTGTACAGCGCCTAGCACTGGTTCATGCCTGGGGCTCAGAGACATAATGGAAATAGGAATAATAAAAAGGAACAACTTTCCAGTTGCAACTAAAGATGGTTCCAAAATGCAGACCTGGGTTGAGTTTCTGAATTTGCTCCCCTTCCGCACCCCTTTCAAAGTGTCAGGATAGCCAGACTTGTTCAGACTTATCTCGAATTATCAGGTTAATGATTAGCCACCTCCTAGCAATTGGCTAGCAAACTCAGAGTGCAAGGTATCATGGCCACCCGTCTCTGGCTTGGGTATTATGATGATCCATCGGCATTTCTGATGATCCATAGGATTTGCTCTTTTTAATCAACTCCATCTCATAGGCTTTTGTGCTGGCAATTGTGAAATTGCGCCATTGCCTAAATGAAAGGGGACAGGCGTGCCTCGGGCTGTGCACACCTCAGGAGACTTTGCCTGAACTGCAGCATCTTTCTCATCTTAGTCTGAACTGCCATTGTTCCAACAGAATGGTCTCTCCTTGCCCCTGGAGAAGGCAATTCTCATTCGCCTGTCACTAGAAGGCCGGCAGTACTCTTCTTCCTACCCACCCACCCTTTCTTATTTGCATCGTCCGTAAGGTTTGTCCAAAGCAGTCACCAGAGCTGACACTGTCCAGGCACATGGGTGTGGTAGGGTTGCCAACCCTCCAGGGTTGTCCTGGAGTCTCCAGGAATTAAAGATTAACCTTTAATTAAAGATTGTCATGTGATGAAATCTCCAGGAATTCATCCAACCAAAGTTGGCAACCTACGGTGTGGAGTGCATTGCAGAGCACCAGTTGATGAAATGCAAGTGGTAATTGGGTGGGGCTGCCAACCGAAACCCCCTTAGACTTCCACTGTAGAGGCAACAAGCATGTGGTTATAACCTAATCTGTGCACATGGCGCTAGACTTTCAAAGGAGCTCAGGGCCAGAATGCTAAATGCTCAGCGTTCATATCTGATGCCTGATTTTTTTCAGGACTTCAGCTCCCAGGAGTTCACACTGTTCTACTTTAAAGCCAGATCTTTGGTGCCAAAGTGGAAGCTGAGCGCTATTTATTTGTATTGCGGTGCTGCTTAGGAGCCCCAGGCAGGGACCAGCACCCCATTGTGTGAGGTGCTGTACAAACATAGAACACAAAGAGGGTCTCTGCCCCAAAGAGCTCACCCTTACCATCTCGGTAGCTTTCAGAGTTGCCCCAAAAATGAAAACCTATTTCTGTGAAAAAAAATTCAAAAATGGGAAGTGGTTTCCATTTTTCCTTTTCCTCCCCCAAACTTTTTTTTCTTGATTGATTTTGTTTTTCCCTGACCTTTTTTCAGATTTTATATGGAAACTTTTTTTGGTATATTGAAAATCTAGTTTTTGGTCAATGAAAATTTGTCATATTTTCAGTTTAAAAAAATACTTGTGAAAAATTCTTCCTTTTTCATAGAAAATGGACTTTCCAAGGCCTGTCTTCTAGGAAGAAAACTGAATTTTAAAAACGTTCACTCACTCTGCTGAGCTTCCTTGGCGTAGCTGGCACACTGTGAGCAGATTGCCCTTGTGCAGGCATTATCATGGCAGGGAAGGTTTAGTACAGGAAACTGCCTGTTGGACGATGTGCCCAGAGTGCTAGCAGGAAGTTGGGTGTACATGGCGGCTTGAGGGTTCCCAGGAGCCCCTTGTTAACTTTTTCCCCTCCAAACTGAAGGGAACAGTGGAATGATTACCTCTGCTTCTAGTGTCCTCCCTTTCTGCATAGTGCTAACCATCCCCATGTAGATGATTTTTAATGCCTCGTTTTTTTGGTTTTTTTAAAATCTGTCTCCCTACAAAGTCTTTATCCAGCTGACCACTCCTAACCAAACTGCAGAATAGATTCCTCTTCCGTAACTGGCTCCAAATTCCTCAGCCACTGGTGTAGACAGCCACAGCGGCAAAAGCTTTGCTGGTTTTAGTGCCAAATCAAAACCCCTGCAAACGTATATAATCCTTGCTAATTTATCAATTCGCTCCCGGCTGCAAACATTAGTACACAGTACTCCTAGATCAGAATTACAATTGATTGACTATAAAATTATAATTATACAGCAGTAGTTTTGCATTATGCAAGCACCTTGCATTGATTTCTCCCTCCCTTCCCCCCGACTGTGAGTTCTCTTTCCATAGCATACCGGCTCCCTGTCTGCCATTGACCGTATTTTAAATCTTGTCCACCATGGATGGATTTTTTAATCAGTGAGCAAACATGCTTTCCCCTCTGCATAGAATTTTCATTGCAGTTGTAAAAACCACATGTGAGAGGCGAGTGACAGCAGAAAGGATTGTGCAGTCCTGACTCAGGTTGGCAAGCGCTTACCTAGCTGTGAGGTTCCAGTGACCTGTGTATGCAGGCGCCCACCACTGTGAGTACAGCTTGCCCAATGCAGCTTTAGTTTAAAGGGTCTGATGCCTCGGGGCACCGGAGCACCTCAGGATTGGTGCTCTGGCCTCTGGAACTTAAATCAAATTAGCACTGCCACTCCCCAAACCCACCCGGCCTTGTACTGCTTTTAGGGTGACCAGATAGCAAGTGTGAAAAATCGGGATAGAGGGTGTGTGTCTGTGTGTGTGTGGGGGGGGGTAATAGGCACCTGTGTAAGAAAAAACCCCAAATATTGAGACTGTCCCTATAAAATTGGGACATCTGATCACCCTAACTGCTTTGAACACACAGGTCATGTCTACACTGCAATCAGGAGGTGTCATTGCAGCAGTGTGGGGGTACCTGAACTAGCTTTGATCGAACTAGCTTGCTAAAAATAGCAGTGTAGTTGCAGAGGCCTGGACTAGCCACCAGAGTACATATCCAGAGTCCCCCGGCAGGATTGTATTCAGGTAGCTAGCCCATGCGGCTGTGGCTACATTGCTATCTTTAGTGAGCTAGCTTGATCTAAGATAGCTCAGGTAACCCTACCCTGCTGCAGTCACATCTGATTGCAGTGTAAACATACCCTGTGTGTATTCAAGAGCAGTACAAGGCTGGGTGCGTTTTCAGTGCTAATTTTATTTAAAAGATCTAGACCACAGAGCACCAATTCCTAGGTGCTCAAGTGCCCTACGTGTCCGACCCTTTAAACTAAGCATCTATGAATGGCTGGATTTAGGGTTGCCAGCTGTCCAGTTTTTGACTGGAATGCCCGGTCGAGAAGGGACCCTGGCAGCTCCAGGCAGCACAGCTGACCGGGGCCACTAAAAGTCCAGTTGGCAGGGTTGGCAGGCTCCCTAGCTGGCTCCACGTGGCTCCCCGGAAGCAGCAACTAGTCCATTGGCTCCTAGGCGTAGGGGCGGCCACGGGGGCTCTGCACGCTGCCCGAGCGCTGGCTCCGCAGCTCCCACTGGTTGGGAACTACAGCCAATGGGAGCTGCAGGGACGGCGCTTGCGGACGGAGGCAGCACGTAGAGCCCCCTGGCCCCCCGTCCACTTAGGAGCCGGAGGGACTTGTTGCTGCTTCTGGGAAGCTGCCCAACGTAAGTGCTGCCTGGAGCCTGCACCCCAACCCCCTGCCCCAGTCCTGAGCCCCCTCCCACACCCAAACTCCCTCCCGGAGCCCACACCCCCTTCCCCAGCCCTGAGCACCCTCCCAGAACCCTCACCCAAGCCCGCACCCCAACCCCCTGCCCCAGCCCGGAGCCCTCTCCTGCACCCCAACCCCCTGCCCCAGCTCGGAACCCCCCTGCACTCCAAACTCCTCGGCCTCACTCCCCAGACCTGAGCCCCTTCCTGCACCCCAAACCTCTCATCCCCGGCCCCATCCCAGAGCCCACACCTGCAGCTGGAGCCCTCACCCCCTCCCGTGCTCCTACCCCAGCTGAGAGCCCCCTCCCACACTCTAAGCCCTCTGCCTCAGCCCAGAACCCCTCCCACACTACAAACCCCTCAGCCCCCCCCCCCAGACTGGAGTCCCCTCCTGCACCCCAAACCTCTCATCCCCGGCCCCATCCTAGAGCCTACACCTGCAGCTGGAGCCCTACCCCCTCCCGTGCTCCTACCCCACCCTGGAACCCCCTTCTGCACCCCAACCTCCTGCCCCAGCTCAGAACCCCCTCCCACACTCTGAACCCCCTACCTCAGCCCCCAGACTGGAGTCTCCACCTGCACCCCAAACCTCTCATCCCCGGCCCCATCCTAGAGCCCACATTTCCAGCCGGAGCCCTCACCCGCTCCCGCACCCCTGCCCTAGCCTAGTGAACATGACCGGGTGAGTGAGGGTGGCGGAGAGCAAGCAATGTGGGGAGGGTTGGAGTGAGCAGGAGCAGGGCCTCACAGTTGTGGGCACTTGCTTACGCGAATGGGACCTCAAAGCTAAGCACTTGCCATCCTGAGTTACGATTGCACAGACCAGCCCTAGACCTCATGAACCAAACTTGACTCTTGCAGTGAACGGCCAAGTACTGTTCTCAGTTACACAGGTGTGAATTAGGTGACACAGATCACAATCAGTTCCAAGGGAAATCTGGAGTACCTGTATGGAAATCATTAGTTACTCCAGGTTTACTGACAAAGAGCAGAATGTGGTCTTTTTTTTCATTGTCCTCCTTGAGCATCATGTTCTCCTAATACTTAATAACAATGTCTACCAACACACGCATATTTCAAATCCCTTTCATTTTCATAGTTCATCCAAGGATATTTTCCCTGGTCATTTCCCATGTCCTCTGGTTTCCTGTGTGTAGAGGAGTATCCAGCACTTAAAAAGTGATTTCACCTTTTAGAACTGCTCAATATCATGTATTTTAGGGAAGCTCATCTTGCAAGGTAAAACATCTGTATTCAGGCTGTAAAAAGAATATAACTGTAGCGGTGAAGGGAAAAGCCTCTCTTTGATTTTTTTTTAAATTTTTTTTTGGACACAGCATCTGTATTTTTAGTCTGCTGCTTCGAATAGGAAGAAAATATTCCTGCAATCTGTCTTTGTGCTTTAATGTTAGTTCACATTTCACATAGAGGGCTCTTTCTGTGAAAGGCATAAAAAGGCTTTCCCCAGATGGCCAAACCATCTGGAAAACCCAAAAACCTGGACTAAGCTGACTTTAAAACAAACTTTCATTTTAATCCTCCCAAGCGTCGTGGTTTGATCTGGAAATGGAAAAAGCGTCATGCTGATCAGTATTATACCTTTAAATTCATCTTGCCCTTGATGGATTGGGGGCTGAATGGGTGAAAGGAGGGTTCCCTCCCTGACAGAACGCTAACGTCATGTTCAGAAAACCACGCAGCCAAATCGATATTGCAGAAGCATCGTTAAATTAAACATTGGTCATAAGCATTTTAATTAATGTTCCTCCGTGGCGGGGGGAGAGGGGGGGATCTGTAGACATTGGACTGCATGTAAGCGGTGGAATAGAGCTCAGGGTCCAACATGTGCTTAATGGGATTCCAAACTAGCAGCATTGAGAATGTAGGAAGTTGTGTGTACACACACACACACACACATGCGCGCGCACACACACACACACACACACACACACAAGGAGCTGCCACGGCCATGACAGATGAGGGCTTCAATAGTAAAATACCAAATTTGACCCCATTGCCATCCTAATAAAAGCAAGGTAGACTCCCTTTCCTTTTTTCTTCTCCTCTGTTTGTTCGGCCAAACCTTTCAGGCTTATCATAATTTGTCGCTGTCAGGCCCAGCTGGGCAAGCCTATTTAAGGAGATCAGCGTGTGGAACGCTCGCCACCTGGGAGAATTAGCTTTGTTGCACAGAATCAACATTTCAGAAACCTCAGGATGCTAAAGAAGGGGGGGTTTCTTTGAGCAGGTTTTTATGAAGCATGGACTATGCTGAATCCTAGTGCTTCTTCGATGATGATAGAGAGAGACGACAAATGGCCAGGATCTAGAAATGATGACTCGAAGGAAGGAAGAAAATTAAAAGGAAAAGAGAGGTAATGAACTTCTGCTTATCTAAAATCCCCTTCACTTCCTGTCTGGGGCGGATTCTTTCATTTCCTTCCAGGTGCCACACTTTTAGATTGACCTCTTCTTTTTTAATCCTTTCCTACTATGAAAAACTGTCTGTCAGCTTCATTGGTCCCTCTCATGATTCTGTCTGGATTAGGTCACCTCAAAATCTCACATTTTATCCAGTGAGAATCAGCCCAACTCCCCGTAATGTTCCCTAACTTAGATTCTTGAGACCTGGTACCCCTCTATTGCCCTATGCTGCGCACTTTCCAAGGCAGGAAATGAAGCCAGGAATGCTGCAAGCACTGTTGCAGAAGGAATTCCCTTTCGTATGTGTGTGTGCCCATCCCTTTCTCTGAACTGGATCCAGACCCATTTAGTCTTTCTCCACCACCCTATAGAGACCTGATCTTGCCATTGTTTCCATTGAGGTCAATGGGAAATTTAGCTGCAGATTGCTGGCAGGTTCTATCATGGCTTGTAATGTGAACTGGGGTACTCCAGCATGAAAGGTGCTATGTACAGGTTAGCTTATTATTCAGTATGTAATGTGGCTAAACAAACACAAGCTCTGTCATAGATAACTATAACACTAAAGCGAGTTAACCATGCTTGAAAGTTGCATTTGGCTCTTCCCTGCCCCATCCTTCCAGGTTTCACTCATGAAGAGTTGGGGTGTTTGAGTGCCTTTTGAAATAGATTATTTAGCAATCAAAATTTAATCCTCTGCCCTGTTTTTTGAAGCACAAATGTGTATATGTGTGACACCCCATGTCATAAGATTCACAGTGGTACCCAAGAGCAAAAACGGAGCGATGACAGGGCCATGAGTCGCCTCCTGTATCTTGCTCTATTTACCTTCACCGGGGTGGTGAGCACCTTTTGTTAGCTCAGAGAGACCATGGACCCGGTTCTCATTTACACAAAGGGCCCTTTAACACTACCAGAGTGGCATAAAGTGGCCCTGGTGCCACTGAGAATCAGGCTCATTGTCGTCTGGTGGGATTAAAAAAAATGAACAGAAGGAGAACTGTGGTTTGGACTCGGCTGTCACTTACTCTGATGTTACTCCATTGGGTTCATTGAAATTACACCGGGGTAAAACCGTTAGGGGGACTGAATCAGATCCAGTGTCTTTGGAATCCTTATATGCTGGATGCTGCTCAGCAGCAGTCCATCACCTGCCATTGTAACTAGACTAGGGTCTTAATTAAATGTCGGTTTAGATTCGTTTGGTTTTTTTTGCTGAAGGACAAAAGAATCTGCCACCTCCACAAGAATCTGACCCATGGAAGCTCAGGGACCCACATTTCTGCAGTCTTCAGCAGAAGATTATTGGACTTCTATGGGCAGAAAATGAAAAGGGCGAGTAATATTGGGAAAGAATAATGCAGGGGAAAGAGAGCTGGTTAACGCTATGTTACAAAGCATTACCAGTCTCCTGTTCACTGTTGTACATTGCCTGAGATGGGGCTAGCCAGCAAGTTGCAGTTGTCTTGCTAAACAAGGTGGCGTTTGCTCTTTATAACCCGCACTGGTATCTCATCTAAGCAGGGCTACCGCCTAATGCAGGGAGTGACAGACAACTTGCCCTAATTAGGCTTTCCGGTATCAGGAGGAAGTGAACAACCTGTGAAAGCTACTATGTGACTGTTGCGGTTGGAATTCTGGACAGTCGGAAGAACTGGAGGCAATCAACCCACAGAAGCATCTGAGGCAAGACCAAAAATGTTCCTTTGAGGGAGCAGATTGCTGGTTAACTGTTCTCTTTCTGGTGGGAAATAGCTTAACAAAAAAATCCTCTGAAGGCACTGGCTTGACCTGGATTGGAAACGACAGCTTTGCATGGCTCCCACTTGAACCCAGACCTCTGAGTTTGGGAAAACGTCCAATCTCAGGCTTTTTAGCTTCTGGTTCTGTTATGAAAGTGTTGCCAAGAGAAAGCAGCAGAAAACCCGGATGCCGCAAGAGAAGCACTTATGTGGCTCTGAGAAAGAGTCAAGAGAGAGCTTTTTGAGCAGAGTGATGGCTGTAAAGGCAGATGTGGAACTCTGAGCAAGGAAACTGCCCCCTCTTTGATCCTGCTGTGCTCAGGGAAACATGACTTTGTACATTCTTGGTAAAGAAACAAGATTGCATCAAAGGAATTCTTCGACTCCACCACCAATTTCTTCTCCTAACAGAAACTACCTGCAAAACACCAAATATTGACTAACTGTGCGGGCTAAAAGCACTATCCCTGCCTCACGAGAATGACATCAGTGCTTCAGGTCCACAGGCCTGTAGGAAGGTCAAATCTAGGATCTCTCTAAAAATGGGTCCTGTTCTGAAATGAATGCGTATGCAGGTCTGTATGTGGGTAGACGCTGCTGGGGCTTGGAGCCTGGTATTCTAGCTTGCTTCTAATGACTTCCGATCGGCAAAGGACTCGCTTGGACTGGGGAAGGGCTTACAGACTTATTTCCCAGAGGTGTGAGGCATGTGTGTCCGGCTTTCTTTGTTCCCACTTAGTCTCCATTGAGCTGGACAGTCAGTAACTGTGCAGCACTTAGACATTCAGCAGAGCTAGCTCACCTCTGGCTTCCCCTCTCATCCAGGGAGCTGCCCATTAGGAAGCCTAGGAGACCCTTGGCATGAATCCAATCTGTCTGTGGAATCACTCGGTCAGCCAGCCAGCATTGCGATTCACTCAGTAACAGGGCTGGAGAATGTAGGCTCCGTGCTTGGCACTCACTTTCTAATCCCCAGATGAATGTGTCTGGAGGGGGAGAAAAAAAAACCCTAATTATCAAACCTGTCTCATACAGAAGCATGTGTAAACTGGAGCTTAGCTGTGGAATGTTAAGTATTTTGGAAAGAGCCAGTGGTGCTAGGCTCTACCGGGTGGGAAGCCAGGGTGGATTCCTACCTCCGGCTTTCACGTCCCAGGCCTTGCGAAGGTGGCAAGCCCTGTGCAGGCAGCACTTGGAGGCCCTTGGCTGGAGGGAAAGACTTCTTCCTCGCCCGGTATAGATCCGGTTGGATGAGAGGGGATGATTCTCTGGCAGGGTGGGAACTAAGAGTGTGAAGATCCATGCAGCTGAATGGGTTCCTGGAGCGCAGGCTCTACTGCGTTGGCATTGGCATGAGGCCTTGAACATCACTCATGTTGCAATGCAGTTCTGGGCTTGGCTCGGACTTGCCAGACTAGGACAGAGCCCTAATGTCTTCAGGTTCACCCAACTCTAACCAAAATCCATCCTGCCTTCCTTAGTTGCAGAAGCAGCTTAATCCCCCTTCAGAGCCAGATGAGCGATAACACATTCCTTTAGCTGCAGACATGCCGGCATCGGAGAGAAGCCTTTTCTGCATAACCGATGGGCATGCACAGTCCTATGCTATGCATGTGTGATCACATATCATTCCCGCCGCTCATAGGTGCCAGGCACAATTCATTTAGAGCCAGGTTCTGGCCAGCCCCTGAATGGGTGTACCAGTTCAGGGGAAGCTGCTCATAGAATAGAATCATAGAAGATTAGGATTGGAAGAGACCTCAGGAGATCATCTAGTCCAATCCCCTGCTCAAAGCAGGACCAACACCCACTAAATCATCCCAGCCAAGGCTTTGTCAAGCCGGGCCTTAAAAACCTCTAAGGAAGGAGATTCCACCACCTCCCTAGGTAACCCATTCCAGTGCTTCACCACCCTCCTAGTGAAATAGTGTTCCCTAATATCCAACCTAGACCTCCCCCACTGCAACTTGAGACCATTGCTCCTTGTTCAGTCACCTACCACCACTGAGAACAGCCGAGCTCCATCCTCTTTGGAACCTCCCTTCAGGTAGTTGAAGGCTGCTTTCAAATCTCCCCTCGCTCTTCTCTTCTGTAGACTAAATAACCCCAGTTCCCTCAGCCTCTCCTCGTAAGTCATGTGCCCTAGCCCCCTAATCATTTTCGTTTCCCTCCGCTGGACTCTCTCCAATTTGTCCACATCCCTTCTGTTGTGGGGGGACCAAAAACTGGATGCAATACTCCAGATGTGGCCTCACCAGTGCCGAGTAGAGGGGAATAATCACTTCCCTCAATCTGCTGGCAATGCTCCTACTAATACAGGCCAATATGCCGTTGGCCTTCTTGGCAACAAGGGCACACTGCTGACTCATACCCAGCTTCTAGTCCACTGTAATCCCCAGGTCCTTTTCTGCAGAACTGCTGTTTAGCCAGTCGGTCCCCAGCCTGTAGCACTGCATGGGATTCTTCCTTCCTAAGTGCAGGACTCTGCGCTTGTCCTTGTTGAACCTCATCAGATTTCTTTTGTCCCAATCCTCCAATTTGTCTAGGTCACTCTGGACCCTATCCCTACCCTCCAGGGTATCTACCTCTCCCCCCAGCTTAGTGTCATCTGCAAACTTGCTGAGGGTGCAATTAATCCCATCCTCCAGATCATTAATGAAGATGTTGGAAAAAAAACTAGCCCCAGGACCGACCCCTGGGGCACTCTGCTTGATACCGCCTGCCAACTAGACATCGAACCGTTGATCACTACCCGTTGAGCCCGACAATCTAGCCAGCTTTCTATCATGCCCTTCTCCCTGTCTTATGTCCTGCATAGAATCCTCTTTGGGTGGCCAGGTTCATTCTCTCCTCCAGGCACTGGCTGCACGGAAGGGGGAAGATGGATGGAAGATGCTCTTTATGCAGCAGAGCACATGCTGCTGAAAAGCCCCAAGGGCTGAGGGAGTCCTCCAGCTGCTGAACAGCCTTCCCTCCGCGTCCCCTCTAAGGCAGGTCCAACCATGCCCAGGGCGCCGTCCAGGCCCTAGATGGGCAGCCTGCCCAACCAGGCGTTCAGCACGCTCTGCGGGAGGTTCTGCGGAGGAAACTCCAGTGCCTCCTTGCGCACAGCCTCCCCTGCTACTGCCCCTTGGAAAGCCAACAGAGGAAAGTAGAGAGCTCCTGTCTCAGCTGCTTCTGGCTGTCAGCAAGGCAGGGGACACTGCAGTGTGGGCAGGGAAGACCCACAAATACTGCCGGGGAGTGGGGGTGGGTAACAGTTTGAGAAAATCCCAGTAGGACGGAGAATGGCTTACGACAGCTGTGTGAAACTCACCAAGCGGCTTGTTATCTCCAAGTGCAGTGGAGACATTAAACCGCAGGGTTTGTCTCTGTCTGTCCCGCCCTCTGAAAGGCACATTCCCCTCCTCCACTGCAAGAAAGACAGCAAGAATATATGCACCCACAACAGCTGCTTCAACAGCTCAAGAAATATTGTATAATTATCCCACTCCCGGCTTGCCAACAGCTTCAGCAAGCGGCACATTTATTATGCTCTCCCTCTCCCCCTCCCCCCTTTCTTCAAGAGACTAATTGAGTTCCGAGCTGTTTACTGCATGTAGGAGTTCAGAGAAAACTCTGTGCTCCAGGGACGCATAGACCAGCCTCGGCCCTTCACGTGCAGGCCAGGTGGGTCCTTCTCTTTACCGGTTGTTGTGTGATGGATTTGCCCAGTAGGAAGAGAGGAAGCTAGTGACCCTGGGGCTGCCAAAGTGAGATTTACTATTTCTTGATTAACTGGGCCCTGCTGCCATTGCCAGTTTTTAGCAAGGAGAGGTGGCCAGCTCAGGAGCCTCGCGAGGAAGAGCGCTAATGGATTCAGCCCTGCTGGGTGGATTAGGGTGATGTGTCACATCTGGATAAGGTGCTACCATTGCTGCCCTCCTTACTGATTCCTTCCATCTACTCAAGAGCTAATTTCACTCAAGTAGCAGGAATTTATCTCCTAATTAGCATTTTCTATAGCATCCCATCTCTTCCTGTACTGTTTTCTGTCCTTTCCATACACACCCCCTGCCATCCCTCCACCCCATCAAAACCTGTCTCCTTTGGACTGTGTGTAGAGCCAGGGACTGGGAATTGGGACTCTTGAGATCCATTCCTGTCTCTCCCACTGAGGAGCTAAATCCCCTTGGGCAAATCACTCACCCTCTCTGTACAATTAGAAGAGCACCTACCTTCCTCGAGGGACCCTGTGAGGCTTAATTAATATTTGGCAAATGCCTGGGGAGCCCCGCAATGAATCTCCGTAGAAGTGCTACAGACTAAACCAAAACTCAAAAAGAAATATGGCTTTACTCCTCTCTTAAAGCATTTCCTGTTCATTTCTCCTGTGATGCCTGCACTATCTTCTCTCTCCTCCATATGGTGACACTTAGCCCATCTAATCATGCTTTCCAGTGGACGGTAATCTATGTACAACCATGGTAACAGAGGAAATTGAGTTTAATCTCTTGGTCTTCAGCTCTTTCCTTCACTTGGCTTGGCAGATTTTGCTAACAGTGAAACAAGCTACCAATATACAAATGATACCAATGAGGGTGTCCGATTGAGGATTCTTGGAAGCTTCCCGGAACTCGAGGGTCTGTTTCTCATTTAAAGCTCCTTTAGACTGCCCGGGCATGTAATTTACGCCCACGGTATGACTTGTATAGTCTGCTAGAGTGGCAAAAAGGAACCTTAGGGTCTACGGTAAAAAGTTAGGTTGACCGTTTCATTGTTTAGGGTGTGAAAAATTCACACCCCTGAGTGATGTAGTTAAGCTGACCGAAACCCTGGTATAGACAGCGCTAGGTTGACAGAGGAATTCTTCTGTCAAGCTAGCTACCGCCTCTTGAGGAGGTAGTGCACCCCTCCCGTCAGTGTAGGTATTGTCTGCACTGAAGTGCTACAGCTGCACAGCTGTAGTGTTTCAAGTGCAGACAGGTATTTAGGGTATGTCTAACTCATGTGTGGGTCTGATCAGAGGCCATCTAGTGGCTCAGGCCCCCCTGGGCAAGTTCACACAAAACAGACCGGGGAGGGGGAGGGGGAAGGAGGAGGAGGAGGAGCTCTTCCTCATCACTGTTAGCCCAGTGGTTGGGGTTCTCACCAGGGATGTGGGAGCCCCCAGGTCAAGTCCATCATCCCCTGCAGTGTGGAGAATAGATTTGAATAGAGATCTGTCACCTCTTGGGTGAGTGCCCTAACCCCTGGGGCTCCCTCAAGCCCTCCTATTGAAGCTGTTCCACTGAGAATAAATCATTAGAGTAACTGGAGCAGAGGGTTGGATACTGGGTCTCCCACTCCTGCGTGAGAGCTCCTCCCACCCGGCTAAAGAGTCGCTTGTGTCTCCTCCCTCTCTGGCTCAAGTGATTCTTTATTTATAGCCAGCGGAGCAGCTTCAGCAGGAGAGATTGACGGAGCCCCATCTTAGAATACCTCACAGCAAGTGAGGTGGCAGATCCTGATTCAAATCCCTTCTCATTGGGGGACTTACACCGGGGGTCTCCCATATCCTTGCTGAGCACCTTAACCACTGGGCTAAAAGTTGTGGGAGAGGTGGTGGTTGTCTGCCACCCCCCTGTCTTTTTGCACAAAATGGCATAGACCAAAGAGCGTTTCCAGCTGTGAATTGCTAGCAGAGCTCAGCACCTCCCCGGATTCAGGCGCTTCGCTGATCTCCAAGAGGGGGCGACGCTTAGCACACACCCCTGTTGTGGACGGCTCCCAGCATGTTGTGATTCACAGTCTAAGGCACTCGTCTCGCCCCAAGCATTGTATTGGGAGTCTAGGTACCTAACTCAGCCTTTGTGAATCCCAATGTGTTCCGGAATTTTTTTTCTAGGTGCCTAAAAGTTAAATGTTCTGACAGTGGGCATCACTCCACCTGTGAGTAAGTGATATGTCTAAGGTCATACAGGCGTTCTACGGTAGAGCAGGGACTTGCACCCAGGTCTTCAGAGTTTGAGGCTTGTGCCCTAGCCACTGGACCATTTAGCCTTCAAAGGCCAAGCTCCTACAGAGCAAAAGCTGCAACCATTTCTTGCTACTCTGTCAAGACTAGGCTTTGGCTGGCATGTCCAAGAAAAGGGACCTTCTCCTTACCTGGCATTTTCTCCGACTCGCCGTGTTCTCGGAAAAGCTTTATCTCCCTAGTCAGAACAAACAGATCTATGAGCAAGTTCATTTTATTGTTGCATTGGGTTTTAATCTGTGGCCAATCTCATTTTCCTTTCACCTCCCTAAAATGAAGCATATAAATATGCATCTGGTGCCCTTATTTAAGACCAATGATTCATAACTATGTTACACACATGCGTGTGCACACACACATGCACACAGACAGACAGACACACACACACACACACACACACACGGAGAAAAGTGAGAACAGCAGAATTTGGTAGAGCTGCACCCACCAGGAAACTTGCTGAATGAGTCACAGGAAACTGCTGTGCAGGAAGCAGTGTGTTCTGTTCTCTGACTTCCCAAGGAAAAAAAAAAACCTCCTACAAAGCAGTAAGAAGTTTCATCTATCTGACCTATGCAGAACACAGGCATTTCTCACCACACATTAGCATATGATTGAACCGTGCTAAGGAGGTGAAGATGCTGGCAGCACTGTCATTTTGCTCAGTTTGGTCACTGAAGGCACGTCGACCTCTAGACGGCCTGGAGCTTTTTTTGTTCTTTAAAGCGAGAGCGTCGTAGCCAGGAAAATGGCAGCTGGTGACTGTGTAGAAAGGCCTGGATCCTCAACTGCAGCCAAGATGCGCTCGTCGGGCGATGTACATACAAGAGTGGCTTTAAACCACCTCTGTGCTTCCCCGCATCCTGTGCTGATCTGCCTTGGATCGGTACCCCTAGCTCCCAAGCAGCTGCGTGGCCAGCCAGGGATGGTTGGCACAAACGGATGTCCGGGCCAGAATGGGGGTAGTATAGGAGCTGCTACAGTAGCTCCTCACCGACCAGGGTCTCCCTGGGCAGGGGGAATCCTCCATGGGCCAGATGGGGCCGCTTTGTGCTGCTGGAGCATTGCAGAACTGCCTGATGGTGCAGGAGAATGGGGCCCACTGTCTATGCCCGTTGTCGGTGCCTTTTGGGAAAAGGTACAAAGACCCAGGGATAGGTGGAAGTGGCGGCACTGCCAGTCATGTTAGACATCCTAACAGAGCAGTCTGGGGCGTGTGGCCTCACCCATTTCTACACTATCAGGTGGATTGCAGCTGGCAAGGGGTTGCTGGGGAGTGCGTGCTACTCCTGCTAAAGCGAGACATAAACCTCCAGCAACAATGGCTCCAGTGGTCCAGTGGTCCAGTGCCCCTCCATGTCCATCTCACCGTGATTCATAGTAGAGTCCTCTACAGTCTTGTCCATCAAGGGAAAATGTGATTGTGGCCCCTGTCTGCATCACAGGTCAGTCGGGCGGGGCGTGTGCCTGGTGCATCATTGTCGACTTTACCAGATCAGCTCAGATGCCTTATAAAGCAGAAGGAACCAAGCTTTGCCTCAGGCACTGAGATGAGCTTGCTGTGTCTGGTTTTGACCCAGTTAAAGCATGCGCCCAACTGAGCTGTAGGTGTTTGCACGACAAATAAGGCAAGTGACAGGGGCATTTCAGATTTTGATCTTAATAGTGTTTGCTCTTCTGATCCAGTTATTAATCATTGTCACAGCAATGAAAAACAAATCTGTCCATATAATATCAAAAGATGTTTTAATAACCTTTTATAAGATATCTTGGTTTGCAAATCTCCAAATGCAATTCATAGCCCAATCCTGCTCCTATTGAAGTAAATGGCAAAACTCTCATTGGTTTCAGTGGTAAAGGTCAGGCCATTAGCTACTAAGGAAAAACATGATTTGCCAATTTAATGAATTTTCACCTGGTCCTAATTTTCTCTTGAAGTAGTTTTGATCACCCTAACTATAGAAACGGTAATGCAAGAGCTGATCAATGAATAATCTCCCATTGGCTTTTATAGCCTTTTGGATGCAGTCCCTAAAGTTATAGTGGTAATTATTTATGTTGTAACAGTATAAAGGTGTCAAAATAGTTAAACATTAGATGACTAGTATAGGCTTGATACAGTAGATTTTTGTGGCTTTTGTTTTCTTATAATGTAGCTCAAGCACAAGAAAAATTCTAGGCTTTGTCTTGGTTTAATGGAGGGTGGAAAAGGTTTGCGATAAACTTGCTTGGTATGAACCAAAGATGTTTAGGCAGGTGATATTTAAAGTGCTCATTGTATCTTGCCACCTGCTGTACTGAAATTCAACACAGCCAGTCTTTCTCAAAGATTAGATGATTGTTGGTATATGCAGTTTCTAGTGTGCTAAAAATGTCTCCGGTATTAGCCTCTGAGGCATTGAGCTGATCTTTGAGAATTGAAAGCCAGCACAGAATCAACATTCATGCTAACTTAGCTCAGCCAAAGAGAACCTCCAAGGCCTAGGCTGGGATCCCAAGCTTGACATCAAATGCATATAATTGGCTGCTTTCTCAACATGATCTACTGTCTCATCATGATCCACAGTTACCTATACACTCTAAAATCTCATGAAGGAGGGAGGCACACAACATTCAACTACAGAAAGGGAGAGATCTGTGCATGTCCTTCTTGAAAATGTAGCCCCTAGAGTCCAATAATTCTCCTTTGTGCATGATAACCTCTTCCAGCAGTAGCTAAGAGAGAGATTATATATCATGAGAGGGAATTCTAAGAACTTCCATACTGAATCAGACCAATGGTCTATCTAGCCCAGTATCCTGTCTTCCAACAGCGGCTGGTGCCAGATGCTTCAGAGAGAATGAGCAGAACAGGACAATTATCAAGCGATCCATCCCCTGTCATCCAGGCCCAGTTTCTCACTGTCAGAGGTTTAGGGACACTCAGAGCATGCAGTTGCGTCCTTGACCATCTTGGCTAACAGCCATTGATGGACATATCCAATTCTTTTTGAAAACAGTTATACTTTTAGCCTTCACATTGAGCAGATGTTTTCAGAGAACTCTGCACAATGACTCCAAGATCTTTCTTTAGTGGTAACAGCTAATTTAGACCCCATCATTTTGTATGTATAGTTGGGATTATGTTTTCCAGCGTGCATTACTTTGCATTTATCAACATTGCATTTCATCTGCCAGTTTGTTGCCCAGTCCCCCAGTTTTGTGAGATCCCTTTTGTAACTCTTCAGTCAGCTTCAGACTTTATGGAGTAATTTTGTATTGTCTGCAAACTTTGCCACCTCACTGTTTACCCCCTTTTCCAGATCACTAATGAATACGTTGAACAGCACAGGTCCCAGTACAGATCCTTTGGGGACCCCGCTATTTACCCCTCTCTGCTGTGAAAACTGTTTATTCCTACCCTTTGTTTCCTATCTTTTAACCAGTTACTGATCCATGAGAGGACCATCCCTCTTATCCCATGACGGCCCACTTTGCTTAAGAGCCTTTGCTCAGGGACCTTGCCAAAGGCTTTCTGAAAGTCCAGATACACAACAGCCACTGGATCATCCATGTCTACGTTTGTTGAGCCCTTCAAAGAATTCTAATAGATTGGTGAGGAATGATTTCCCTTTACAAAAGCCATGTTGACTTTTCCCTAATATATTGTGAGCCTATAACAAACAGCTGTTGGGATATGGAATGGTTTGGTATGATAAGGATTTTCTGAATCTTTCTCTGGTTTTCCCTAAAGGCATCTTCCAATCCCAGCCTGCATTTTTGTAAGTGTTGTCATGTAGCAATCAGAAATGACAACATTTAGTTTTGCAAAGCCAGGAATGATTCTGCTTCAGTTGCATTTTATCCAGCCCACAGAGTCCAAAAAGATGGACGATGGTCACAGCTGTGGTTTTAGTCTATCTCTCCCATGCACCCTGATGAAAAGGGGATTGGTGGAAGGAATCTTTCCAGGGAGGAAGGATGAATGTGGGGGAAAACAGCAGGTGGGCTCCATCAGGTTCAATATTCTGGTCATGGGCTGGGTAAACAAGGAGAAGCCCATGTTAAGCCTGAGAGGAGTGGGGGTGGAACAACTGCAGAAACAAGATTCCCGGATCCCCTTAATAAAATTGCGGCCGTGAGCAGATATTTCAGGTACTGCGTTAAATACAATGAGCCACACTAAACTCTATTGTAACACCACTGATTTCAGTGCAGTTGCACTAGGGGTGAATTTGGCCCAGAGGTTTTTATTCCGCTTCACTGAGTTATTGGGCCATCTGGCTGAGTGCTCCGTAAACCGTGGCTTCTTCAAGCCCATGTGGGGAAGCAATATATTTTTGCAAGTGGATGTTATGTTTCACACTATGCACGGCCCATACGTTTAAAAAATATCTTTGACAATTGCCTTCTGTGTTAGCAGATCAGACAGAGCAAGAGTAGATTCCTTTGGAGGAGGCTAAAGGTGATTTATTTCCTGGTGTCTTGATGTGGCCTTAAAATATGCTCCTGAGAAATGCAGAACAATTGGCTTTAGGCATCATCCTGAACAAGGGGTCGCATGTGAGCTGTACCACTTTAGGAGCAGACTGGTGGGGGTGCTGTGACTCTGAGTCCCACACTTCCCCGTCACCGCCCTGGAGCGATTCAGCTCCACCTCCCCCACTCATTGGCCAGTGTAGCTAAGTCTCTGTCCATTCCTTGCCCATCTACTCCAAGGAGGGATGAAGCGGATATGGAACCCAAAGTCTGGATAGCCCACATGGAGATATTTACTCCATTTTGCAGGCACATAGCCCAAGACACATTCTAGGACTGAAGAAATGGGTCCTAGAGGTGACCACGGCAACATCTAGAAAAATAACATTTTTTTTTTTTTAACCTGAGAAGCAAGAGATGGGTTTGATGCACTGACAACACTGCTTGAACGACATTAAGGAGAGGCTCCACTGTATTGCCTGGCTACAGTCTACAATCCTTATGTACCCAAAACTCCAGGGCGGTGGGGGAACATGAGAAATGCAGGAGCAGGCTGTGAGATTAAGCCCCCTGAGTTTGTGTAAGCACAAAGTGTGCAATAAATAATAGGAATACCAACCTAGGAAATAGAAAGCTAGTGGGGAGTAGAGTGTCTGGGTGAAATTCTGGCTTCACTGAAATCGGTGGTAAAACTCCTATTCTCTGGGGCCAGGATTCCACTCTACACTGGGAGCTTAGGTCCCAGTCCTGCACGGAGGCCCTTGTACCAGGGGAGAAGGGGGTCTCTTTGACTCCACTGCAGCTGTGCGTGCTCTCAGCGACAGGTCTGCAAAATTCATAATGCAGGATCACAGCCAGTTGACCATTTTGCGATGGATGTCCTAGCATATCACTCTCTGAAATGTAATCGTTGCTGACAGAAATCCAATGAAGATTAAGCATCTAAAAATAATTGTGTAGTATAATTTTGTTTCTAAAATATGGGACACAATATACCTTAAACATAAGTGACTGATTTCATTTTACTTTTAATATATGGACAACACATCTTGTGAAATACATAACCCATACGGTATATGGAAAACCAATATATCTTCCATATTGGCAACAAATCGTGGATTATTATTCTAGGGAGGAAATAGCCTTGCTATACACGTATTTTGGAGGAGACACAGCTTTTCATTCCTGCTTCTTGACTGAATTTCCTAACCTGAGGATTCAAAAAAAATGATCTCACTCGGTGCAATGAGCCGGGTTTGCCGTAAGGAAAACTTGCTTCCCAGAAGTTCTAAACAGTGTGGCTGGCAAATGTATTTCAATTCTATAGGTCTGTGTGAAGTACAACCTGACTTCTTGAGGTGAAGAGAAGCACAGAGTAGAAGCTGTAAGGATGCAAACCCCAAATCATGACAATAGCAATATACTGGCGGGCGGGAGGGAAGGGCGTCTTCAGCATCCTGATTGGGAAAAGGCTACTGAGCAGACAGTGCTGAGAGAGATCACAGTGGAAGTTATGTTTAATCAAATGGTTTCCAATGAAGTCAGTAGGATTGAAGGGCACTTGGCACCTGGCAGGAGGAGGCCTTCTACTCATAGAGTGGCTTAGCTTACTACAGTGCTACGAAACATGGGATGTGCCCCCAGAAGTCTCAGTGCCACACACAAGGTAGTACGGGGCCAGTGTGGACACAGGGCGTTAACAGCAATTCGACTGTTGTTCTGTAGCGTGGCCACGCTCCCTTCTGGTATGCTAAAGCAAGGGAAGCAACTCAAAGGTAGATCACTCGGGTTAACTCTAGCGAAGATGCAGTAGAGGGTATAAAACAGCAGACCCCACAAATAAAGGCTAGATTTGGGCTAGGAGAACTGCAAGTGAAAGAGGAGTCTACTGCAAGAATGCTCTTCAGAGTGTTCGAAGACAGCCAGGTATTGGCAACTCCCCGCTGCTCTTCACGCTTGTGAGTTTATGGGTTTGGCCCAGTAGACCCAGCAGCTAGCTGCACGATGAAAGGATGAATCAGCAGAGCAGGGCACGGCACGTCTGACAAAGGCTGGAAATGAAATGCTTGACTAAATGAGCCCTGAAAGGCAGGAGGCATGAAACCCGGTTAAGGGTTTAGATATTGCCTGCACTTGTGGTGGTGGAGGGTCATTGCCCAATTAGGATAATAAAGTGGAGCTCCATTGGAAAATTAGTGCCTAGCCCAAGCAATGGGCTGTATAGGTGAAATGTGCAGTAAAGTCTCGGAGTTGGTGAATAGAATCCTCCTACCCAATGACTGCGGCTTGCCTCGCCAGCGCTGTCACGTCAGGAGGAGAGTGAAGGATGTGAACTGCTGCTTGTCCATGCATGGAATGTTGGACTTATGGGTCTGCGCTGTGCATAGACTTCCTGGCCATACTCTCCCAGGTCCACTTCGTCCCTCTCCAAGGTGCCATGGTTCTGTTCTGCAGTAGGTGCAGAGACTCTATCGTAGAGCATAAAACACTCTGTTGCTTATCCACAAGTGTAGGCAGAAACCCATAATTTCCACTTCCTTTGGGTCTTGCATAGCCATGAAACATTGTGGGTCATGGGAGTAAAAAGCAGACCATTGGGGTGTAAGGGAATATAAAGAAGGCTTTTCTCCAGCCTCTAATTTAGTCTCTACTCCGCTTGACTGCCTTTTAATGAAACCTCAGGAATGATCACTGGCAGCAGTGTGGAGATTGTTATAGCTGTGCAATACCCTGCAACTTTCATGCAGAAATGTGTTTATATCATGACAATTGAAATGAGCAAATAAAATGGGATTCACAGCGGGAAAGTCCTGCTTTGCGCTCTTGTTTTTTAAATGTCATACCACAGGAATCTTTCCTAGGGCCAGCACATGTCCTGGGGCATGTGTTCGTGCACAGTAGAGCCGCATAAAACAAATTGCGCTTGTACAGGCTTGCAGGCTACTCCATCTGGATACACGTAGATGGAGACAGAAGGACACTCTGTATGAGCTCTGGCTGGCTACAAGACCTTAGGTTTTGAGAGAGCTGGACAGCAGAGCTGGTAAGAGTGGCGAAGATGGGTCTGGCACTTGCATCATGACCAAACGACCTACTTTCCTCAGCAGAGGATTCAGATAAAACAACTTCATTTAACAGAAACTAGCAGTAGTTTGGGCCAGGAATAAAGCTGGCTGCATGGAGGAAATGTATATGCTTCATCGGTTGGGTCAAACCCCAAAGTGAGACCTAGGGCAGCAGGATTTGCATTAGGATGTTCCCGGCCATGGTGGTGGTAATGGACATCCCGTCCCATCCCGTCAGACAAAGGCAGCGTCTGCTTCTGGCACCAGCTTGTCAAAATGTCAGGCTGGGAAGATGATCTTGTTATGGGAAGATTATGCTAATGAAAAGTTTCCTGAAATCAAGCTCATTTTGTGTTCAAAAACATTAAAATAAATGGCTTCTAATTGAATCTTATAAATGGTCCCCTCCTGCTAATGAACTGCTATTAATTAGAATTGGAAGAAGGAAGAATGTAAACACAGTGGTAGTGCAGAGGGAGATGATATGGCACGCAGAGCCCTGAGAAATGCGACACGGTTTCCATCTGCGATAGGTTCTCACCTGTCCCCTGCAGAGACTGGCTTTGTTTCTAGACCGAGCACACCTCAAAGCAACGGTCTGTCAGAGCCCTTTGGTTTCTCCTCGCTTTTGGCAAAGAAAATGGCACCTTCTGTCACCCGCACAAGCGGCCCTCCTGGCCACAGTGTCTCCGTGCCTTGCAATCATTGATGGATTTTGGCTTCACGACACCCCGGTGAGGTAGGATGGTATTTTCCCCATGTGAGGGATGATGAAATGAGGCACAAGGACTTGCTTCAGGATCCGAGAGGAAGTGTGTGTGGTAGAGCCAGGAGGAAGGATGGCCTAGTGGTTAGGATGCTAGCCTGAGCTGTGGGAAACCTGGGTTCAATTCCTAGCTCTGTCACAGACTTCCTTTGTGACCCTGGGCAAGTCACTTAGTCTCTCTGTTCCTCAGTTTCCCATTAGTAAAACAATGGTGGTAACGTGCCCCTGGCACCCAGGGGCATTGTGGGGCACTTAGATACTATGGTACTGGGCCCAGATAAGTAGCCAGGAATTAAACTTGGTCTCTTGAGTTCCTGTCCACAAAACCATCCTTTGTACCGCATTGCATGATATCAGTGCAAACATCAGCACTCAACCTAGGCATGCTTGAAACCGAGCCCCTGGGTGAATCAAAAGACTTGTGAGCCTTTCAAATAGAGCAGCAAGGAGAAAGGTATTCAGCTTTTTTGGTTCAGTTCTGACTGAAACATGTCCTCCAAATTTTGAAATGACTCTGTCAGCCGGAACGGAGCCGTGAACTGTGGAATCCCATGCCTGCCTGGTGGGCTGCAGCGGAGCAGGGCAGGTGAGCGGGTAGGAAAGCAGGCGGGGTCCCACTGAGTTTTTGGAGAAATTTTGTTGAAATGGAGCCATCTCTGGGCACTGTTTTAATTTCAACTAATCGTCAGATTCTGATGAAAAACCGTCCAATTGGAATTTTCCTGCCCAGCTCTAGTTTCAAGGCACATTGAGTTTGTAGCGATACCTGTATTTAACCAGTTTCACAAGGCGTTTCACATAGACACAGCTGTGTATTATGCATAGCAGATTGACTGCTCAGTAAATCGACTTGGGACAAAAATCATCCTTGTCTGCGCCAAACCAGAACAATCAGGTTGGAAAACTTAGCTGGGCTGGGGGCCGTACTTTCCTTCCCACCCATGAGCAGCCCCTCTGCAAATTATTTCCTCCTCTGGGCTTGTTTAGCACCCACTGCCCCTCACTGGCTCTTTGGGCTTTTAGATCTTCATATGGGAGATCCTACCCCCTCCGCATAGCCCTCCGCATAGCCCCAGTGTGATCCACTCCATGGCATTCCGCTTGGCGCTCGTGCACAAAGTCCAGCACGCATGGCTTCTGCGCCCATGCAGTACAGCCATGGGACTGAAGCAGGGGGCAGGGCCTGGTACGAGATCTTTGGTGCAGCCCTGCCCGTGGAATGTACCTCTAAACTAAAGAGCTTCACAGCATCCTTGAATTCCCCTCTTTACAAAAATTCATGGTCTTATGTGGATCAAAGGGGAAGGAAAAAGTAAATTAAAAGCTTCTTTTTCCCTACCGGTTCTGGAAAGAGGCAATTACCAACCAGCTCGGAGAGAATTCTATCCTTTTGCCATTAGGGCTCAAATGAGTTGAGCTTTCACTAACTTAATTTCCAGTCTCTCTTTGATTTGGCTTATCCCTCCGCCTCCCCACCACACTGGCTACTTGGGAAGTGGAAAGAGGCAGGGACACTGACCGCAGCCCAGGGCAGAGGAAATGAAGGGGGAAAAGAATTAAATTACACACACTGGCTTGCCAGCGTGGTTAAAATGTTGTAATATTTCTTCCTTTTCTTTGAGCTTTTGAGTCGTACTATTTGGAAAGGGAAAATTGGATGTGTTTTTCCGGCATACTTACGAAGTTTTGCTTTAGTGTTTGAATTCCTGGCCCTTATTTTATTTGTAAGGAACACAGGCCTTTAAACCGCAGAATTTTCTTTCCAGCAAGGATGACCTCATCTGTTTCTGAGCAGCAATGGGCATCTAAGATCAACCAACGAAAACTGTCAGGAATTCATCTGGCCAGAAAGACATTTCCATTTCATAATTGCTCCATTCGAGATCACATTACCCCCTCCCTTATTTATTGGCCGAAATATTGCAGCATCTTGGTATTAGCCTAGAAAAGAAGCAAAAGTTTTGTTTCCCCTTCGCCCAACCTCTCAGTTGAAACTCAACCCACTCTGATTTTCACATCTTGCAAATGAGCAAAAAAAAGTACAAAGGAAGCCAAAGTGCTTTGTAGACTAGAAGCATTGCATACAGGAAATGCTTCCCCCACAACTGAAACACAGACATCTTTCAGCGTGGGACCTAGCGGTTGTAATTTAAAAGTTGGTGTGTTCATGATTTCTGGAAGATGTCTGGATTGATCGGGATGGCAGACTCAGTTTCTTATATTCACAGAATCCGCTCTAGCCACGTGTGTCAGACCTGACTTGGAGAGCTCACCTCCAAGAAGAGTGTTGGAATAGTTCAGATGCCATTTAAGTCTCCTCCGAGGGAGAGGATGAGGGAGAGCAAACCTCATGTGGCAGATGTTCGGCACGTTGCTTAATGCACTGCAGAAAGGCATTCAGATACAAGGGTAATGAGGGTGGTAGAAGAAGTGTAGACTAGATGGCTTGTTCAGTACTTGGCCTCTTTGCTGAAACTTTTTCAGGAAGGCTGTCATATGTTGTGTGGGAGTAACAATAGGTGCTGATTCCGTGGGGAAAAAATGGTGGGTGCTGAGCACCCACCAGCAGCCCCCCTCTCAGCTCTCCCCTACCCTCCCAGTGCCTCCCACCCACCAGCGGGCCCCATAGATCAGCGCCTCCCCCTCCCTCCCTGCACCTCCCACTCGCTGCAATCAGCTTTGGGGGGAGGGGAGGGGAGAGGAGGAAGAACATGGTGTGCTCGGGGGGGGGGGGGGGGGGGGGAGGGCGGAACAGGGCAGGAAGAGGCAGGGCCTTGGGGGAAGGGGTGGATTGGGGCGGGGCCTGGGGCAGAGCTGGGGGGTCGAGCACCCCCTGGCACATTGGAAAGTCGGCGCCTATGGGAGTAACCCCGATCAGTGTGTATTATACAACCCTCTCTGTGCCTGAGCACCAGAGAACGTGAGTCTGTTTACAGTGGCCATTTGTGGAACCTGGTGCTGTAGCTCAAGCTGGAGCAATTCATGCGTTTAGCTCTGATGTCCCCAGTGTTGACCAAGATGGCGACTGTCATGGTGTCTTTGGGGATGTGGATACTTGGCTTCTGGGGAGCATTTTGGAGACCACCAAATTCATTTCATATAAACTCCTGAGCAGCCGTCAGGTTGCCATCTGGGGTAAAGGGAGCAGTGGATTTGCCCACATCCTCCTCCTGCCCCTCAATTCAATCAAAATCTAAGCAGCTTAAAATTCTTCCTGGTCCCCATGGCTGCCAATAAACCGTTTGAATGTAAACCAAATCTAACCCTGTGCTGCCACAAGAGCGGAGAGAAGAGTGAGCTCCCCCAGTCCTCTCAGTGAGGTGGGTGGCGAGACTCAGAAGCAGTGTGGCCCAGTGGCTGAGGCAATGGCGCAGCAGTCAGGAGATCTGCGTTCGATTCCCATTTCTACCGCTGACCTGCTGAGGGACTCCTTTGTCCCGTCTATTGAATTGGTGGATCATCGGAGCAAGGACCGCCTCTTACTATGCATTCTAATGGCATTTAGTACAAGGGGGCTGCAATCTCGCTTGGGGTCTCTAGCAGCTGCAGTAATATTAGACGGCCTCTGGAGCCCCGGTTAATGTTGTAGTTGCCTCTTTACTTCACGGGCTACGGGCATGTGCTTCTCTCCTTTGAGGTCAGACAGCAAGCCAGCCTCAGGGTTTGCACAGACCCAGAGAGCGCATTGAAGACCCTCACAAGGGAAACCTGGCTCCCATGGGAAGTGAAGCTGGATACAGACAGACACATGATCCAAACTGGAATTTGGCCTGTTCACAGGCATTAACATTTATGCAAAATGCACTGGGCTCTTTAATAACCACAACTGGTCAGGAGATTTGCTTGTATCTCACACGTATGCGACGAGAGTAAAAATATACCCAGTGGTATAAAAGATCAATGACGTTGCACCGGCGAAGACTGAGACCATACCATCAGAACAAGATAACATTTGATTGACTTCTACACTGCAAATGTCCCCTCTCTCTTTGCATTGTATTGGCAAACTAGTGGGCAGAAATCATTACATCATGCAAGGCTACGCTGGAGGAGCTATGTTTTCCCCAGACACGCATTGCCTCAGAGCATTTAGCCACTGTGAAATGAGTGAGACTGACTCAGATTTCCAAGTCCTAACTACTAGCCTATTAGACAGCACTAATGCTATATTTAAAAATGTGCTCATCTGTGCAGTCAGGGGAACAGAAGACAGCTCACTGAGAAGACAGATTGCAGATTCTGGGGGGGGGATTGCCACCTTCCTAATGTCAGCATGCAAATTGCTGGCTGCCAAAAGCATTGTATTTTGACACAGGACCAAGTCATAGACCCCAGTACCTGGGGCTGACCTGCTTTCTGGATGTTTATTGAAGATACTAACGTCAGTCAAATATAGGAGGCCCTGGTGCGAAGGAAAAAACTTCAGCTGTGGGAGTGCATCCAGTTGGAGCCGCGTGAGTGTGAGTATTGTCACACTGCCCGTGCCCACACATAGTTCCTGACTGCGGGAGAACTGAAGGATTGTCCACTTTAGCCTCTTACTCCTGTTTCCAGGGGGAGTATGTTTCCCGGGAGCAAATGGCAGCTTTCCTTGTTTACACTGGGGGGGAGGGGTGTGCAGTAGTGCAGCTTCGCTGGTAGGCAGCAATTGATTGCTGGAATCAGGGCCAATTCCCTTTGCAGATGTGGACTTCAGCCAAGCATCTCTCTAATTTCAGCAGAAAGGTCTGCAAAGACCAAATGCTGAAAAGAAGTGGCTGTTAATTTAGTGCAATGCATAAGGCAATGGTTACTTACCTAATCATAACTCTGGGTATGGAGAAGCTGATTAAGCTCTCAGGGGAACATCAAACAGTGGATACAATTTAGCATGATGGCTTGGCATTATCGTTAATGATTCTATTACAAAGCAGAGGCCAAGGCTGTTAGGCTGCCCTTCTGCTTGATGATGTCATGGGGGGGTTTAGGGCAGAGGGGGGGGTGCTTATTTTCCCAGCCTATTTCTTTAGATCAGTGCTCTCAGCACAGTCTGTACACGGCGTTCAAGCTGCCATCCTTCATTAGAGCAAAACAGTGTTAATCATGCCTTTCGGAACATCCTGGGGAATGGTGTATGAGTGCTACTTGTGCTGAAGGACTCCGGGGACCCAGCCGTAATCTGTCTGCTGTAATGATATTGCTGCCTGACAGAAGGAAATCAAGGGCTGCCGAGAAGATCTGAATTTACTTTTCTCCCTCTTATAGCCAAGGAGAAATAGTTCTGGCGATGAGCTTTCCTAGATGAGGCCCCTAACACTTAAGTCAAAGCTGCCTGTGTATAGGGAGAAGTCCTGATCTCTCTGAAACGATGACACGGCCTGGCCTGGCCAGTTCCAGAGTGTGCATGCAAGGCAGGGAATTTATTAGCAGTGGGTAAACTTTAAAAGGTTGGGAGCAGAGCTGGACCTGACCGCACACATAGTATGGATCTGGATCTGAGCCATGCCAAAATCTGGAACTCTTCAGCCCTGGGGCTCTGCCTGAGCCCTGGCACTGGTTCACATCAGCAGACGCACCAAAGGTTTGAATGTTTTTCTAAACCCCGTGAGACTGCAAACCAGGGCTGTAAAACAAGCTGCCTTTGGAGATCTCCAATTAGTCCCTGTGTCCAGCCAGGCAGAAACACCGCAGGAGCAGGAGCTTAGAACTTTTGTGATTGAAATCCGGGAGCATGGAAAGAAATGAGAAATGGTGTGTATGGCTTATAATGCAATAAGCTACAGTCATCAGCACATTAATCCAATATCCACATATAGAAAACCCACCATCAATGCCCTGCAATCAACAGCCCCAGGTCCTTCCCTGCCCAGCACCTCCCAGCAATGTGCAGGAGAATAGAGGTGCCTTGCAGTGTACCCTGAAGGCTAACAGGTCTGAGCTTATTTGGGACCAAGGGAGGAAGTTTGCTTCAGAGGAGTTGATGCCTCATGGAAAATGCTATGCAGCCGCCCTCTTGCTTTTAAGGCTGAGGATTCAACCCCTGAGTGTGCCCAATATTTTTCTTACAAAGCAAAAGCCATTTGATGTGAACTTTGACCCCTCCTTGGGGTATGTTTTCCTTCATTCACAGCCTAGAGTTATTTGCTCTCTAAGAGTGAGGTCTGCTAGATGCTTATAAAAGCCCTATCACTGGAGCCCTTTAAAAATGTAGGCTGACCCAGTCACTCGAAAAGGTTTCATTGATTTGATTTCTACATTATCAGCTCTTTGAGGCAGGGACTGTCTTTGTTCTGTGTTTGTACAGTGCCTGGCAGCAGGGGCCCCTGGGCTGCCGACTCCTAGCTGCTGCTGCAATGCAAATAAGAGAGAATAATACAGCGTAAGCAGGCAGCCACCAGCAGCCCAGCAATCATGTAACTTCACAGTGAAATTTCAAATAGAAAGGACTGCCCTCCCCAGCATAACTACATACCAGCCGGTAAAATAACCCCACGTTGAACAGTGGGCTCTATGAGTCTCAAACAACCCCTCGCCCAAGTGCCTGGCAGAGAAGGAACGTTATAAGGTGGGGTTTTCATCAAATGTGCCCAAGGGAGTTAGGTGGCAGTCCCTTTCAGTGCATTTGAAAATCCCATTTATAAAGCGCCGTTCTTGAGTAACCTGGGATTGGATGATTTAAGAGAAAAGATCTCGCTCGTCCCTTGTCCAGGAAATCTGGTGTAACTCCCATTTAATTGAATACCAGGAATTTACCCTAGTGGACTGGAAAGGTGAAATTGACGTACATTTACATTGCCTCCCTGGGCTCAGTCTGATCAGTATCTTTTTTAACAACCTGGCCTCTTTCATGTCCTTCTAGGATTATAACACACAAAGGTTCTTTCCTATTTGATGCAACAGTCAGTCAGTATTTATTTTCCTGTCTCCAGAGAGATTACAGCACTAGCGCCTTCATTTGTTTATCCAAGCTTGCTCCTTTGGGATGGGATTTTATGGAAAGTGGAGGAAGAGGGGGAAAACCACAAAAGTGACACACACTTTTGTCTCTAGCAGTTCACGGCAATTTCCCCTGCTGTTTTATGGCTGGGAAAGCCAGTGATAATGTGCTAATTAGGTTTAACACCATGGCAAATTAACCAAAGACTTAAATTCTTAACCTCCGCAACTGGGTTCAACGTTTGAATTCTTCTGAGAGACAGACCCAAAGAGGTACAAGCCCAGCACAAATCCGACAGACGTCTATGCTCCCAGTGCACTTTTAAAAGAATTTTTCAGTGCTCCGGCCCGAGTTAAGCCTATTTCTCACTCTTGAGGCTTCATAATGCAATTCTAGCCTATGTGGTAAAACTTCAAGGGAGTCTCTACACCCTGAAGCACTTTCCATATCTTACAGATCCTAATGAATGAATAAACGTGGCTAACAAGACAGGAAACGGAGGAGGGAAGCAAACTTTTTTTCAAGAGCAGCTAATGCTAATCCAGGTGTCTAGTGCATTCATGATATTTAATCGTTTTATATTTGTACCGCACCTTTTATCTGGGAGATCCCAAAGCCCTCTAAACTCCCATCAACTTCAGTAGTAGTGGGATCAGACACTATCTGCCAAAGCCACGTGCTGAGAATCTCCCCTTGAAATCCATGCTCTGTATGGGACCCTGCTATCCATGTAGCATTGCTGAAATGTAGCCAGCTCTAGGATGGAGGGTAGCAGCCAGGCAGGGTACAATTTGCCAGCATGCAAGCTCATGGAATGGCTAAAGGAGTCAATGAGAACTGTGGGAGCAGAATTTGGCTACTATCATTCTATGAGGACCTTGTGGCTTTTCTATATATTTACTATTTATGTGTATTATCGTAGCACTCAGGAGCCCCATTAATAGATCAGGACCCCATTGTGGTAGGTGCTGTACAGACAGAACAAAGACAGTCCCTGCCCCAAAGAGCTTACCATCCAAGTAACAAGCCCCATAAAACTACACTCATGTTCCCCAGTGATCAGCACCTTTAGAAATACTGAGAATGGGGAGAGAAATGTATGCAGAGTTTACTCAACATGCTTTATGTGAACAATCAGGAAACACAAAATAACCCAATACAGCCAGAACCATTCTTCTCCTCTCTAATGTAATGATGAAAAATGGCTGGAGATCTTAGAAAGTCTTCAGAGCAGATTTAGAGAAGGGAACGGTTTGATTCCCCATTCCTAGGGATGGGTTCTCAAGTCGGCAATAGTGACTGCGCCAGGCAATGTGAAGGAGTCATTCCAGCTGGGAGTGGCCAGGGAGCTCCCTGCTGGCATGAAGCTGATGGAGGTGCTCTTGGGAGCCAGTTGACCCACCTCCTCCCACATGCACACCCATCAGCAGGGACAAGAGAAGGGTCTGTGGAGGATGTGTGGCAGAGGAAGCTCTGCTGGTGTAAGGTCACTTAGATTGCTTACGCCAGGAGCATAAATTAGAGCAACTCCTCAGCTGTTATGCCATAGCTGGCTGGGACAGGATCTGTAACCAGCTCCCTAAAGTACTCTTTGTAACCCAAGAATCTCTTAATGCCAATTGGCAAGGGGGTGCAGCAAGGCTACAGGGATTCCCTGGTCTGGTAGGCGCATTCTACTTCACCAAAGTGTGTCAGGTGAGGTCTCTAATAAAAACTGATGTCACACTGGTCATCAATATTACTGCGAACCACATGCACAGATGTTGTGTAAGGAGTTCTATATACACACTGAAGATGATGTTCATTCAATGCGGCTAGGGACTGGCCACCAGCAAAGGTGAAAAACAGGTTTTCTGTCAGACAAGGAATGTTTATCTTGGTGACTGTTTACATGTAAATTATTTATTCTAGTTCACAATATATAGTTCCCCTCTCCCCAGTCTGAACCGAATGCTAGTGAAGGATTGTGAAAACTTCAAAGGGAGAAAAGTCACAGGAGGAAGCAAATGTGAAAGGGTGGAGCACAGGGGGGGGGACACACCCTGTCTTGAGGTGCACACTCAGAAGTTTGCTCTAGTATATTTGGGAGACAAAGACGACACCCTATCATCCTTCACCTAGGAACTAAATGGCCAGCGAGTTTGTTTCATGGAAGAGTCTCAACCAGGCTCAGCTGAAAATGCTGGAGAGAACTTTGGGTGAGAGAAACCTTGAGATAGACCGGAGATTAACCTGTTTGTTAAGTTTAGTCTCTGGAAAGCGTGCTATGATTTTACCTTTTATAAGTAACCGTTTGTTTCCAATATTCTTACTCACTATCACTTGAATCTTTGATAATACATGTATTCTTGTTTTCACTATAAATATATCTAAGTGCTGTGGTGTTAAGCAAAGTGGTGATCCTAAGTTGAATCTTTCAAGCTGGTGTGTTCTGTGCCTTTGGGAACAGCAGGCGTGGAGTGGATAAGTGTTCAGTGGATAAGGGGCTGGATGCTACAGGAAACACTTGAAGGTTGCTCTGTGCTTATCACAGAGAGAACGAGGCCTGGAAGGCAAGGCTAGCATTGCTGGTGCTTTCAGGGAGCTTATCCTCAGCAGGCACAGGCAAATTGTAAGGGCAGCTGGTAGTGAGATGCTGCACAACCCTGAGTATACCTGCAGAGCATCACATCCTCCCCGGCCCTGAGCGGAGCTTTGCCTTGAGGGCAATTTTAGATCCTGCAGTTTAGCCTAACCTTAAATAACCACAGCAATCATTGGCTAATTAATACCAGGTGCTTGTGGGTTCCTGCAGGTCAGTTCAATAAGAAAGGTCAAGGCCCTGAATGCTTATAAGCGCTATAAGTAGTTAAGTTCTCACTGACTCATGCAATGAACAGGCAGCCAGAGAGTCAATTGTGGAGAGCAGAGAGAATGGTTGTTTCTTTGTTCACTGGAGCCCATCTGCTTGGTGACTGATAAGAACCTGACTGAAGTCGAGGGAAAAGCTTGTCACGGAGCCCAGCAAACAGTTCCGGCGGTTATCTCTCAAGGTGACAAGTGAGTAGATTGAATTTTATGCATTTGGAGTGTTAATTGCAGGTCAAAATCTTAGTGCTGCAATCCCGCAAATAAAGAGAAACCTCAGCACTTCAAACACGGCCTTTCCAAAACATGTTCACAATACAAACGTCGCTGGAAATGATGGGTGGTCTCACTCTGGTTGTTGATAGGCCAGTGACCACAACTAACTATTGCAAGTGGCAGATGCTACCCGCTTAGCAGAGAGACAAAGGACTGGATCAGCAGACATGGAGGTTGACCCCTTAGGGGTGGTTCGGACAATAGGGGGTAGAGTGCCACTGCCTCGCTTTACAGTTACTCTCTTCTGGAGATAATGGGCAGGCTTCAGTCTCCAGGGGTCTCAGGCCAGCACCTTGTAACGAGCACTACATTCATTAAACAAACAAATCGTTTTTAAAAGTCATGTAGATTCTGATCTCTGAACTGATACTTATTTCATAAGCCAGGATACCAATGTAGGGCCTGGTATCTTAGTGGCAATGGAATGCCATTACATATGGAGGGCCTGAGTTGGCGCCCGTAGATGGGGCCTGAGTGGCTCAGGGCTGGGAACTCGGTGGAGAGGGTGCAGACCCTACACAGTGGGCCGTGGAGTGAGTGTTTGCTGTCCAGCGCTCGTGCTTCGATACCACGGTGAGCAGGGCATGGTGTGAGAATAGAACAGAACAAGATTTCTAGCATCTGAAGGCATTTATATCGAAATGGTCAGCGGAAGGGCACAAAAGAGAGGTCCTTTTGAAGGTAGGTGGGAGGGTGTGACAGATTTCTGTTACCAATCTGCCTGAGGAGTCAGGTGATCAGGCTGAGGCCGCAGGATCGTTAGGGGAGGAGATGAAGGGAGGGGGCCACTGGGTTGTGACAAGGGGACAGGCAAGGAAAAAGAAAGCGGGTCCCAAAAGAGCAGGAGAGATGAAGGTTATTAGTACTCACCTTTAGGGATGTAAAAGGACAATGGTCAGAACATCTATTTTGTCAGCATCAACCTAGAGGAAGTTTTGTTGCAAGCAAAGTTCTAACCCTAGCAAAGGAAACCTCACAGAGACCCATCAGAACCAGCAGAGTTTACGTGAAATATAAATCTGTTTCTTTGGCATGTCCGCGAATACCAATCCCACACATGTGAATAACTCATGATGTGATGCCATGCATTTTCCTCTGGAATAACACCAGAGACTCATCGTTGCATTTTGGAACAGAGCAGCCGGTGAGTGAGTAAACCCTTATCCCTGGAATGCGAGTGCCTTTCTCCCAGAACAAATGCCTGTCTAGAATTGCTTTCCCCATTTCCAAAGACATTGGCATGAAATATATCTGGAATGCATAACAGCCTCCTTTATATCCCTATGTGATCTTTCCAAGAGCATTTAACTCCTCCGCTACCTTTCTTCCATTGCCATTCCAGCCTTTTGTCGACTGCTTTCATTAATTCAAGGTTTATTATCCATGCCATACCCGAATATCCAGAAAAGTGGTTCTAAATTCTCTGAAGGTGGGGGACTTTTCTTACTTGGTGCAGCAGGGAGGAGGGAATTTGACACCTCTGTCAAATTCAGCTAATGTTTATGTTTAATTACACAAAACTTAAAGGAAAAATATAGTCCTTTTTGCAGATACTTCATCCCCAGTCTCCCAGGAAGTCTTTATCGATTTTAGTCCGAGAGCCTCCGATTGAGAGCGCGAGACAAGGATTCAGCAGCAGAAACGTCGAGCAGCAGCTATTGCTGATGTGTCTACGCAAAGGCTACTCCGATGCCTCACCCAGGGTCTAAGCCAAAGCCCAGTGAAGTCAAAGAGCTTTTTCCATTAGCTTCCAATGGGTTTGGACCATGCCACAGCATCACCCCCGACTCCAAATTGAAGGTAATATGACAGCGCTTGAGGCCATATGGTCCAATGGATAGACCACTGTGCTCTGCCACTCGCTGACTGGCTATGTGAGCTTGGAAACCTTACGTCACCTCTGTTTTCCCTTCCGACCCTTTTGTCTGTTTTCCTATTTAGGTTGTAAGCTGTTTGCGGCAGGGATTGTCTCTTACTATGTGTTGGGCCAGGGGCTAGCACTGTGGGGCCCTGATCTTATTTGCAGCATGTAGACATCGTTGCCATAGAAATAATAATAATTTAAAGAGTAGCACAGAAAATGTTGTCTTGCATCCTTAACTGTTCTGTTACCTTTAATTGAAATGGCCAGTAATTGTATGTTGGATGATCACTAGTTTATTAAGAACATATTTACTGAAGTTCCTCTACTGTAATTGGTAAAACTCAGTCACCTAACAGCTCATATATAATCCATTCCATTGTTGTCAAACCTCACTGGTTTTAATTCATCGGATTTGAACATAAAAATCTATTCTGAATCAAATTAGTTGAGAGACATTTTAAGAAATTAAGTGTGGCCTATTTTCCTCCCCCAGCCACCAGAAGGTGACTATTAAGACCATATTTTCTAATGATGATGATGTGTCAGGACAGTTATATATTCTCGGAGGGAGAATAATGTGCTGCTTATTGGGTAGCCAACTCACCAGAGATGTGCAACGTACAAAAATATTTTCATATTGAACCACACTTTGGAAAAAAAAAACACCAACTTTCAACCCAGAAATATGGAAAGTTCCTACTGAAAGTTTAAATGCTAAGGTTGCATTTCAAGGGCCCTACTGTGTCAGGCTCTTGCATGTTTCTATAACATCCATTGCTGTAGAGTACTTGAGCCAAAACCAGTCATTAGAATTTGCACAGTTTTGTCTAAAAGGGACTTTGTCTACCCTGGCATTTCTTTGCACATTTCCCATAATTGTGCTGGCACTGGCACAGCTCCACCACTATTATTTGTGTTACAGAAGTACCTACACGTCCTACTGTGCTAGGCATTGTGTAAACATGGGTGCACAGTGAGAGACGGTCACCAGAGAGCTTGCAATCTAAACAGACAAGGCAGACAAAGGGTGAGAAAGGCAAGAGAGGCACCTCCAAGGTGAAGTGACTTGCCCTAGGTCACACGGAAGATCAGTGGCAGAACTGGGAGTACAAGGTGTCCTGAGTGCCAGTCCAGTGCCCTATCCTGTGGGCCTTGCTGTATCTAGTGTAGACTGCCTCTGGCATTTTAACCACTGTGCCATCTAGGTCTGCTCAGACCAGGGTTAGGAGAGAGACCAATAAAAATACCTGAATGCTCATTAGCCTTGTCTACACAACAGCTTCCATGGGTCCAAACTACCCTAGTGTAGCCAAGACCTCAGAGACCTCAGTTACCAGATTTGGGTCCAGGCTCAGATCTACCTTCCTAGCTGTCCCCTTTGGAGGTAGGGGAGGAGGTCAGATTCAGGGTTCCTTATCCACTTTCCTCCTCTTCCAGCAATAAAGTGAGGTGGGAGGAACTGTCCCATTCAGAACTCGGATACTTTCCAGTTCTGGCATGACTGAACCAAAGCAAAGGAGCTCTTACCTATCTCAGCATGACATTTATAGTGTATGATTAACTGCTGCCCAGAATTACTTACCTTAATGACCAGCTTGGAACTTAAAATGTGTTTCATACAAACATCAGCTGGCTCTGTGATGATTCATTGCCATTTTATTCTTCCAGAGTAATGCTCTGAAGCTTGACATTCAGGGTGAGTTCCAACTCCCGAGAGAAATGCCCTAAACGTAGACCTCAAAAGACCTCCAGGCTATGAGTTGTGTGTGTGTGTGTGTGTGTGTGTGTGTGTGTGTGTGTCATCAACAGCACAGAGCCTGATGAAACGGCACAGACCATGACTGGGAGTGACAAGAGCAGCCCACGCTGCTTTGCAGCCTTGAATTCTAATGAAAACGACATCTGTGTGTTTAAACTAGTGGGGAAAATTCAAAAGCAAGGGACAGGGAACGGCTTTGCCTCTGTTACTCTGCCAAGACCTCGCTTCTCCGCCACTGCTCTGTAGTGTCAGTTTTCTTCCTTTGATGGAATCCGTGTCCCAGATACTCAGAGGAACTGACAATGTTTTCATAAAGCTTTTCTTTCCCTTTCCATGGCAACACAGTGTGAAGAGGGCACAAAAGGATTATAAGGCTAAAGTTGTCAAGTGAGAGTGTCAACAACACTCCAAAAGGTGTGCAGGGAAAACCATTTTAATGGGATGAAATGTTCCAAAGAGGGGCAGAACACTTTGAAACAATTATCTGTGCATTTCACTGTAATCATAAACTAGAAAGAGCTCAACCTTTAAGGGCTATGCCAGAGGAGGATCAGGTCTGTTGCATCACATTTAATACACTGATTCTCTGCTATGACAAGCTGGTCAAATATAACAAACCTGGAATTCCTCCTTCGCAAATGTGTGACTCTTCTGCATAGCAGGGACAAATAAACTGTACCACCAAAGCTGGCGCTGAGCTTCATGGACAAGTTTGCAAACCTGATGCTTCATTTTTTGTACATCCAGGTGGTGGTGTAGGAAGCAAAGATGCCAAAATACCAGGAGAGATGGTGTCGCCACCGAAAACAACTAAGATTCCCAGCCTCATCGTGCAGACCAAAGGTTTGCATAACCGTCAGCGTCTAAACTCTTTTGAGGCTTATTTGAACCAAACCTTGAGGCTCATCCTCAAGTCTACAGTAGCTGAAGATCCGCTTTGCTAGAATAAACTGCGCATGAGCACTTGGAAGTGAGATTGTTTTAACGTGTCTGCTGCTGCTCTTTGACATCCTGCTTTATAGCATGCATTTTTCCTTCCCGTCATGGGGAACGTGCCAACTAAAAGAAACATCCCAAAGAACACAGAGGCCCTTCTTACTAGGTGGAAGGCCTAATTACAGACGGAATGAACAAGTGTGGAACAGTCTGGGATCCTCCGAAGTGTGAGCATATGGGCCCAGATCCTTTTCTGGTGTAAATAAGCATAGCTCCATTTAAATCTATGAGCTGAGAATGGTCCTGGGTCTTTGTGATCCACTATAGCCCCCAGATCCTTTTCACCTAGCACTACCACCTAGCCAGTTATTCCCCATTTTGTAGCTGTGCATTTGATTTTTTCCTTCCCAAGTGTAGTACTTTGCACTTGTCTTTATTGAATTTCATCTTGATTTCAGACCAATTCTCTAATTTGTCAAGGTCATTTTGAATTCTAATCCTGTCCTCCAAAGTGTCCTCCAAGCTTGCTGTTATCAGCAAATTTTATAAGCATATGCTCCACTCCATTATCTAAGTCATTAATGAAAATGTTGAAAAGTACCAGACCCAAGACAGACAGACCCCTGCAGTACCCCACAAGATACGTCCTCCAAGTTTGATGGTGATAACGTTGATAACTACTCTTTGAGTATGATCTTTCAATCAGTTGTGCTCCCACTTTATAGTAACTTCATTTAGCCCACATTTCCCTAGTTTGCTTATGAGAATGTTGTGCGGGACTGCGTCAAAAGCCTTACTAAATTCAAGATCCATCACATCTACAGCTTCCTCTAGCCACTAGGCCAGTAACCCTCTCAAAGAAGGAAATTAGGTTGGTTTGACATGATTTGTTCTTGACAAATCCATGTTGGTGGTTATGACTGTGTTATCCTCCAAGTGCTTACAAACTGATTGATTGTTTAATTATTTGTTCCAATACCTTGCCAGGTATTGCAGTTAGGCTGACTGGTCCTTTGTTTCCTTTTTTAAAAGATAAGTACTATATTTACCCTTTTATAGTCCTCTGAGACCTCACCTGTCCTCCATGAGCATTCAAAGATGGTTCTGAGATTGCTTCAGCTAGTTCCTTACATAACCTAAAGGGTGAATTTCATTAGGTCCTGCTGACTTGAATACATCTAATTTATCTAAATATCTTTAACCTGTTCTTTCCCTATTTTGGCTATCTTGTTATAGCCTTCCCCTACCTGCAAAGGTTTCATCATCTATTTAATAATAAAGTAGAATGGATTTTCTCATCCTTTAAGCAAGGGCGGTGGAAGTTTTGAACAGACTGAGTCAGATCCTGAATTGCTGTGAGCTGGCATGCTTCACATCTGCTCAGGATCTGGCCCACACTGGACCACTATGTGTGCATTTGAACTATATCACTAGCGTGAGTCTGTTTCTCTGGGGCGAGGGCAGCTGGCTCAGCATATTCAATGCTCACTCCTTTGCCTTGTGCGTGTAACCCCTTGTGATTGTTCCACATGAGCCTGACGTAAGGTGATGAGAGATCTTGTTTATTCAGGATTTATCCTTTGTTTTCTTCTCTCTTTATTTAATTGTCCCATGGCAGATTGCTCAGTGGCCCAATGCAGAACTGGGATTGACGCGCTTATTTATTAAATGAGTAAGGGGGCAGGGCCCTCGGAGACACTCTGTAAGTAAGGGGGAACGTTTGGTGCTGGAATAGAACTGAATAAATGTCAGCCACAGAGAGAAATTTGACTAGGAGTGTGTTTATTTGCTTCTCAATTTTGTGAATGATTTGCGAACAGAATCACACTTGTGACCAAGCGCACAATCAGTCATGTGAAGTTGCAGAAAACATGATGTCTCAAACATACAAAGATACATTCATCTGTGGCATCTTTGGGCGCTCTTTTTTTTTTTAATGCAAAGTGTTGATCAGCTGACCAACAATTATCATCAGCTGTTACAAGAGGCTTTTTTTTACTTTTTCTCCCTTGCAGTATACTACGTGTGCTGTTTCTTGTTCCTGGAAGTCGCTATGGGTTAAACATTGATCACTGAGAGCTGATGCAACTGTGTAGAGTGGAGGGAAGGTGGACCCCCAGGAGGGCAGAAGAGAGAACAGAGCATGGAAAGAAATATATCTTCCTTTCCAGAATAAATGGTATTATCTACAAGCCCTTATTGCCAAGGTAACTTGGTGACATCTCCTCAGTAGATACGGAAAAGGCCTTTGAACACACAGAGCAGAATTTTATGGTTTTAGTTTCAAATAAGACTGGCTATTAGGACATTCGCTAATATTTTTCTGAAGGGATTGGTGCATCAGAACTCTGTAGTTTATGTGCCTTCTAGAGTACCAGACAACTAGCCTTGGACCGACAAATGTATTTGTATTTCTGTACTGTTCATTGGGATGTCTGTACAGTATGCATTTCATAGTGTTTGCCATGTTGGTTTGGATGTATAGAGTATGCCCTGTCTGGCATCTGCCATGTCTCAAGGCATTCATGTATTTTCATTTTAAAACAACCAACATATTTTCAAAGAGGCAAAAAGACAAGCACAGTCTCCCCACTTTAGAAAACCCCAGGGTCTCCTTGCTCATCCCACCCAGCCGAAGACTGAGAAAAGTTAAGGGCATTCATCCTAGCTGATGGTAAACAGACTTGAGCACTCTCTAGTCTCTGTAGGTTCTTATACCGCGCTCATCACCGTAATATCTGAGCACCTTAGTATCTGGACCTATGCCAGAGTCCAGGGCCTTCCAATGAGATCATTTTCCCACTAGCTTTAGTCACTTAAATCTCAGTCCTGTTGGGGAGTGGACCTAGAGGGGTGATGTGGTTTGTCTGGTACCCAAGGTAGAACTTTAATAGATTGAAGGCAATTCATTGAATGGTTAATAGGAAGCTAGTGCAGTTCCTTGAGTTCTCCAGAGCCTAGTACTGCCTGGCAAGACCATGGATTATGTAGTGAAGCTGAGATCCCCAACTGAGAATCTCAGGTCCCCAGTGAGAGCCCAGTGGAAACGGGTGCTATTGACTACTGGGATGAAGCAAATGGCACAGCTACACTTTTTGTCTCTCTTCTTTTCCCTTGCTGGGACCTTCGGCCCAAGCATCTACTAGGGCCTCTACCAAGCATTAAGAGAATGTAAGTGGAGGATAGAGACAGTTTTTGGTATGTACCCTCTTTTACTGCTTCCATGTATACTATTCATCTGATTGCTCCAATGTTTTATCAAGGTTTCAGGCTCCAGAGACAGCTGCCATAAATCTCAAACACTATCCATTCTTCTCTTGGCTGAATGCTAGGAACATCTTCACGTATTTCCCTCTTTGTCAATTAGGATTATATTTAGGTCCCCACCGTAGTTAACAGAGCTGTATAAGGTCAATTATCCAGCCCACTGCAGAGAACATAAGCAAAAGTTTGCCTTATGGAAAATGGTCTCTGGCAGCTGGATGGGAAGTGCATGTGCCCTTGGAGTGAAATCACTGCCAAAGCTTCAGGATGTGTTTATGTTCTTAAAGCTGCCAGGCTCTTCTCTTCAGTTTGTTTCTGTTTGTAGTATAGCAGCCTGGAAAGGAAAGACAAAAGCATGGAAGTGCCATGCGGTGAGCGAGAGGAAGCAAGACCCCTTATTTGGATCAAGCTAGAGCTGTGCAAAACTTTCCCCCAGCATCAGTGGTTTGGCCGTGATTTGGGGTTTTTACAAAGCTTCTGAGCCTGGAAAATGTCATCCAGGGTCAGGCTGCTTTCCCTTCTCCTCAGAAAGGCCAAAGCCCAGTGAAGTCTTTGGGACTTGTATTTCCTACATACACCAACACACTGAAAACCATCTGGAAGAAGAAACCTACACGGCATGGTATGCCTCCCGAGAGATGCTGGGTATCTGCAACTCCTGTCAACTTAAAGAGGAATTGAGGATGATCATTAGCTGTCAAAAGGCCTTCAGCACCATGCAGATTGGTCCCTATATCTGGGAATAACCAACTTCAGCCAGTGAATAATTAGAAACTGGGGATAAGCATCCAGCTTCAGCCTCCTTGGCTGCTAGAGGATTATATTGCCCTGTAGTTGGCACTTGTGCTCAAGCTGTACCACTTCTTGACCCTTTGCCATAGAAATTGACATGTGGAGTAACTCCACGATCAGCGTTTTTCATCAGACTGTTGTATTTGCTGTTCTTTTTCTACAGTTGGCGTGTAACATACAAATGAAAGAGGATTAGGTATATGTAAGAAACTGCAGCTATTGCATACTGCAAATTAGTATTTATACATAGTGAAAATGTATTGCACGTATTTTGTCTGTATACAAATACATGTCAGATCTTCCTAATGTGTTGTGTGATTTTGTGATCTCCTTTCCATCTAGGAAAAAAGGAAAATATGAATTAATATTAATAGAATAGGGATAATGTCTCTTTATATATGCCTGAAATAATGCTTAAGACCATGTGTGCATGCTCCATTTCAACTAAAGCACCATATATATATATACTGCTCAAGACGACAATATTGCTAAGCTCTGCTCAGGCACTGTTGGTGATCTTTTTTTTTTTAATATAGCATCTAGACAACAGGGTCTGTCAAATGCTATATGAAGCATTCATTTAACTAAGTCAATTTAAAATCTGTAACAATGATAAAGAGATGGGCTCAGATGACTACATTTGTCCCATGTGTTTTTTGGCTGGACCTGATAATATTGGAGATGTGGGACAAGTTAGAAAAAATTCTCCCCACTCCGTGTTCAATTCTTTTGAGAAGTAGAAATTCCTAATTCACTTTAGGAAATGATAAATATTCCTCCCCTGTTCTAATTACATTTTCTTAGTCACTGTGGTGTCTAGTAATTCTCCTTTTGAGGTTATACACATCACATAGCATTCTTTTTGTTCTTTTTGTGGGGAGGGGGGAAGTTCCTGATGAGACTTTTAAAAAAAGGCAATGCATTCCAGGAGTAGAAGGTTTAAAACAGACACCTCTTGTTACTAACAAGTATCTCTTTTATTTCAGACCCTGCACATTTCTGAGAGTTCTGAGGACCAGATCCTCAGCTGCTGTAAATATGCTTTAGCTCCATTGAAACTAACGGAGCCACGCTGATTTACACCAGCCGCCAAACTGGATCTGGCCCTCTGTCTTTATTCTTCAGTGTGCTATTGCCTTTATATTTTTCTCACCCAATTGTATTTTTCCCTTTTGTGGTTGCTTAACTTTAAGTGACCGTAGTGCCTGTGGAAAACCCACTGGGCTGAGAGCATGAAACCGAACCCCTTTACAAGAACCAAAGGCTGGAAATTAAAGCCAGACAAATTCAAATCAGAAATAAGGTACATATTTTTAACAGTAAAGGTGATCGAACCACTGGAGCAAACGACTGAGGGAAGTAGTGGGTTTTTTATCACAACACCTTCAGATCAAGACTGGATGTGTTTCTGGAAGATATCCTGGAGCCAAACCCAAGTTTATTTGGCTCAGTAACGGAGCAACTGGGTGAAATTCTATGGTCTGTGTTATACAGAAATCCAGACCCAGGGGATCTTACTGACTCTTCTGGCCTTAAAATCTCTGAATAGAAATCTATGAACCTGTGTTGAGCCACAGAACCAGATCTGGCATAGACAGTGGCAATGCAAGCTTCCCCATGATGCTTTGCTCATACCTAGGGGTGAGGGGGCAGCTTAGGCCTCCAAGCTTTTTTAGTGCTTGGCATCTTTCTGTTAAAGTCACCAACAAGAGGTTCTGTCTCTGGTGTGTTTTTCTGAAATTGGACAGTCTGCCGTGGAACCGGACTGAGACTAGTGGGCACGTCTGAGGAAGGAGCACGAATTAAGCTTGGAAAGATCTATTTGTTCCGCATGAGCAAGCAGTTGGATAACAGACAAGAAGACTGCTTCCTTTCTCAACATGCAGTAATGTATATTTGTTTTCCTCCAGTGGTGGGAGAACTTGATCGGGTGTTAGCTTTTATGAAAACATTTTTCCCGTTTAATTCAAACCAGTTTTTGGAGGCAATTTTAACAAGTATATTTCTAATTACCAGGAAACCCAAGTTATGCAAACAATAAAGATTCCAGATTGAGAGTCATTTTTGGCCTGCTCCTAGGACTAACAGAGGTAAAACCATTAAAAACCATGCTGCAGCCAGAGAATTGTGTTCACCCAGAGTCCTGTGCAAAATTAAAACCTCAAACGTTTCAGGTTTGTTTCTGAATCTAGGACCCATGACTTTGGCATCTTTCCTGAATCTACAGTCCATTATTTTTGCATCATTTGTAAATTTGACTAAACGAGTTCTCCCATCCCCATCTATCTAGGCTGTATTTCAATACCCTATATAAAATGGATTTGTCTTTCTAATACTCTGTGAGCTATAAACTGTATTTTGATTATTACAAAGTTTGTCAATTACTGAGCTATTTTTGAAAAGTTTGATTGATACCACCACCAGCTGGCTAAAAAAGATGGCTTTGCCAAAATATGCTCAATTCTTCACATGCATTAAGCTTCCAAAAACTTTCTGTTCCTCATTCCTTCAAGTTTAACAGATGAGCAGTTATTTATTGCCTGTAGCTCAAAGTCCCAAGGTTTTGGCACTGTTTGTTTGAACCGGAAATTCCATTCTAATGGTTGTATAGAGCTCATTGAGGTCCATTTCTTCCTGCCTAATGTGACTTATAGAGCTTTTAGGGGGTGCATCCAGAATTCATTTTCAGGTGGAAATGGTGGTTCACTCAGGTTAACTTTGCCTCTGCTCTTAAAAAAAAAAAAAAAAAAAGAAATCTCTGCCTTTTTTAAAAAGTGGCCTTTAGATCATGGCCAAAGAGTTTGTAGCCAATCTGACTGTCTCCAGACTCTCACAAATCCAATTCATTTGAGTTCCACACAATTTCTCAGAAACAGAAGAGAAACCAAACAATAAAATTAAATAGAGCAGATAATTTCTTCTGTGAAAATGTGAACTTGAAGGTTTACCAAGGGTCTTACAGCCCACTGGCTTTATACTGAAAGCGTGTGGGGAGACAGGATGCTATTGACCAGAGAGAGAATGGGGCAGGCGCATAATGACCTCTTCCTGAACCTTACTTGCATGTCTACTGCTGCTTGGGCACATAGGCGTAGAACAGGTTATTTTTCCCTCTGGTGATCCAGTCAGTTTATCTTTCCGGGGTCATCGAAGGGGCACATTCAGATTGCTAAAGAAGAGGGTAATGATGGGTGGATGTGAACCACCTAATCCAAAATTCTTGAGTCTACAATCTTGTGGTTCCATCCACATTCTTCTTCTATGATCTTTTCTGTGGCTGATAGCCACAAATATGCACTGGAGGGCAAAATTTGATCCCATGCACTATAAGAATGTTGTCTTGAGCTACATAAACTACCAGCAGGCCGACCTGCTTTAGACTTGCTAGAATGTATTGTTGAACTTCACTGCCACATTGAGGGGACGTATCACAAGCTGGTTAGCCACAAACGCTAGAGGACGGATAAGGCTAGAGAGGCGAGAATGGCCTCACCTAATGACCTGATGCAGAACGTCAGACTGAAGCATCATAATGGTCCTTTCTGTCCTTAAAACCTATGAACTTGACCCTGCATGTGCTTCTACATCATGTTTCAAATGGTGAGAACTGAGTGTGCTTCAGTCTGTCCTAAGGAGTGGAGCAAGTGCCTGTCTGCCAAGAACCAAGCACTTAACTGACTTTCTTTTTTTGTTTTGTTAACTGAGTTCAGAGCCTTAAGCTAATACAGTCAGGGAAACAAACATGATTAAGACCAAAGCCTTGTCTTGTTAATAGAAAACTTGTCTGTAAATAACCTTAAACTTGCCAAGCTGGTTCAACATTAAAGGATCTGCTGGTGCCTCTCTCAGATCTTGATGGACCTGACCCAAACAACCTCTAAACTTGGAGATGTTCAAAAACTGCATCCAAAATGTGGGGCATAGACTCATCTCGCTGAAGAAAACCTTTTCTTTCTCTCTAGTCTAAAGATTAGCAAGCAGGTCCTCAAGGATGTAGGTTACAAAAGCACAGCAAAGTCCCAATTGCTACCTCCTCTTATCCTTTTCATTTAATTAGCTTAAGCCTCTAATAGATAATGAGGTTCGCTTTACACTGTAGCTTCTTGACTTGATAGCTTGTCATTGGTGACCTCCGCTTTTGCTAAATATACATGGCCTCACCAGTTATGTAACGAGCGGTCATTGTATCTGAGTGAGGCTATTGCGTTGGCTTCTCCAGGTGTAGGAGTATTATGGGTAATCACTTTAGCTGCTTCATCCACTGAACCATGGTACTTATCCTCTCCCAACTCTTTTTCCTTAAACATTTAGCACTCAAAATAACTAGCTTTCTTCCAGGAGGCAGAGGGCGAGAAAAAACGTAGTAGCTTTTACTGTAATAACCATGGGCTAACAGCAGCTGTACCCAAGGGCTTTTTACTGACACACCACGCTGTGACAAAGAATAAACCATGCAACTGTACACACAAAAAGGGACTCTGTACTGCCCTGACCCAGCTTCTGACACAAAGTGACCTTATCTTTTCAGGCTGAGACAGAAAAGAGGTTTAGAAATCTGCTGAGAAGTCTGATTCATTAATAACCCACCGAAAGCTTTTATCGAATAATTAGCCTTTGTATTGCGCTTCCCAGGCAGCAAAATAAAGAAGAGCTAAAACAGGAATTAAGCTAAAGCAGCGTGTTAGAAACCTAGGGCCTATTCTAACCGCCACTGGAGCCAATGGAAATACTGCTCTTGACTTCAGTGGGATTTGCACCAGGCCCATAGTCATAAGAAGACTGCTGAGGTGAGCGGAAGCTGGCATTAGCTGTGGCTGGCCTATTCCATATTCAATAAATGCGCTGCTCTGCAGGAGATGCTCTATTGAGAGTGATGGTTTAGGGCCCAATTTTGCCCCATTGAAGTTGATAGAAGTTTTGCAATCTGGGTTTGTATTTAATACCGGCACTTAGTTATTCAATGGAAGTGACCCCGCAGGGCAGGCAGTCTCCTGCAGGGCAAGTAGAATGTGAAGCATCCAGGACTGTGCATCCACCCTCACAGGGGATCTTTGATTGTCATCCTGCCGACTGATCATCCCTGCTCTGTGTAATTCCCCCATCTGCCATCACTGACAGGTGCCTGAGGCCGCGCCAGCTGCTTGGGAGTCATGGAACCAGTGGCTGAGGACGGGAAGTGCCCAATCTGTGAGGTGCCTCTCTATTTAGTATGGGACTGTGGGCTTTGCTGCCATCTGGGAAATGGCATAGATCAGAGTACAATGACTGGGCCACCATGTACGTAAGGAGCAGAAGAGAAGGGATGAGAAAAGCTGAATGAGATGGGGTGGGAGTGAGGCAAGTCCTAGAGCCAGTCCTGGTATAGGGAGCTGCCAGACTCATTTACAGGTGTCGGTTGCTTGGCGTACCTTGTCTCTTGACTCTCTTGCACACTTCATATTTGTCTTTCCTAGCTGGAAACTGCATATCTTTTTTTCAGTCTGCAATGAGTAACGGTCAACCCTGTTCGCTGAAACCGGTGGGGAAGCGGCCCAGATTTTCAGAAGCAACTAGTGGTTTTTGGATGCCTCCAGCTTTTTGAGGTGCCCAAGCTGAGATGCCTAAAAGCCAGGAGCGCCGCCAGCTTTTTCGCCGCCCTAGGCAGCGGAAGGTCCCGCCCCTGAAATGCCGCCCCCGACAGAGGCGGCGGAAGGTCCCGCCCCCAAAATTCCACCGACGGCCGGGGCGCCGGCGCCCCCAAAATGTTGGCGCCCTAGGCGACCGCCTAGGTCGCCTAATGGGTTGCGCCGGCCCTGCTAAAAGCGGCCTTTAATTCAGATGGGGGTGGGGGGTGCCTGGCACTTTCTGAAAGTCAGGGCCTTTTAGGGAGCCTCCAGCTGGGCACCCAGAAATCACTAGTTGCTTCTGAAAATCTGGGCCTGAATCAAGTTTTTGCTTGATTCTTCCTCAGTCAAAACTGAAGGTGGTGAGAATTTCCCCCTGTTTAAAAATAAACCTGAGGAAGGACATACCAAATTGTCCTAGATATACTGAGCCAGATTCTGATAGCTTTATTCACACAGAATGGGACCTTACTTTGCGAGTAGGCCCTCTGAAGTCAATGGAACCATATCTGCAGTCGGGCACCTTTCTAGGAGTAAGGGGATTTTGGCTGATAGAAATCTACAGCATAGGGCCTGATTGAGAACACCTTCCTTGCATCGGTGAGGGGTTGCTTTGAGACAGATTTTTAGGTGCCTACAGATGCAGAAAGATGCATAGGGCCCAGATCCTCACAGGCATTTAGGTGCCTAACTCCAATAGATAGGCACTTTATAAAACCCGCTAGGTACCCATCTGCATCTAAATACCTGTCAAAAATTTGGCCCTTTGGTATGAGGAACTCCTTACCAGTCTGAGTAAGGGGCTTTGCTGTCAGGTCCTAGATGAGTACAGACATTGACTTGCTTTCGTATGTGCTGTTTTTCTATAAATATTTGGGGTGAGTTGAGAAGATTGTTAGTACATGGCATTATTATCCTTCTGTATGGATTGGCATTTTAGCACCTTTCACATTCTAATGAAATAGGAGGAAATGTCACTTGTTTGTTTAAAATTCAAAAAAAGAAATGTCTGCTCAATTTTCCTTTGACGCCGGTCCAGTGGCTTGTCCCCTTTGTGTAAAGTATTGCATATTTCAACATTCACCTTCTGTCAGACAATCCCTTTAAGACCAGCTGTGTGAGAATTTGGAACTTTACGATGTATTCAGATCAGGAATACTCCAGGACACCAATGTCATCAGGATTCCAATTGCTCTTCTGCTCCAAGCCCAGTATGATCCTGAATTCACACACACAAATTTAGTTGAGACTGTAAATGTGCCATATTTGCAGTTGCTATTTGGACTGTTTATCTTGTTGGTTCTAATTATGTCAAGTAAGTCATTATAATTTTATGTTCTCTAGATTTGCATTTTTGCCCAAGGGCACCATAATTACAGTGTGATTTATAGTTTAATGATTCTGAGCACAATCAATGCAAAGTTTTTAACAACAAATCGGTGTAGGGGACTTGGAGTGAAAGGGGCTGAAGTCCATAACTGGAGGCTGAGAGACCACCTTGGCTCTTCTAGAAAAGAAACATTCCTTTACTGTTTGCAGGGTGCAGATATTCAGCATTCTAACATCATTGTTTCAAAATGGGATTCTTGCCCAGTCTCAACAAAATGAGGATGAATAATTTGTACCCTGTTAAAGAATTTCAGTAATACAGGAGCTTCTTGCAACTCAACCAGGCCTTTCCCTTGGTATTTCCTACTTTAGAAAGGCTCAGACATGGTGAAACGACGTTGGGTTCAACTAAGTTTCACTCATTCACACTGGTTCTCAGGTTCGCCTGATCTCGCTCATCCATTCTCTTCTGTGTAATACAGACATTACCTCCCTCATTGCTCCCTTGCTTCTTAGTGAAATGTGCTTCCCAGGTTCTTTGGAGGTGCCTCCAAAGAGCAGTTCGGTTTGGACGATGCTAATCTCTCCTTTAGACTCATAGACTTTAAGGGCCAAGCTATCATCAGTTTTAACCGTCTAGTCTTTCTTGATGCTTGTAGCCAATGTCCTCTTTAAAATGGAAATACTCATGATGTGGGGCTAAGTTTTCAAAAGAGCTCAGGTCCAGATTTTCAGGACTCAGCATCCCCAGCAGGGGCCAGGTTTACAAAAGTGTGCCGTTCCCATGTCATGCTTATGGCCAGTTTTGCCAGAGAGCTCAACATCCAGCATACTGAGGTCTCCTGGAAATCTGACCCATACTTTCACCCATCTCCTGTGAGTCTTTTTCTCATTAGGGAATATAGGAGAGACAAAACTTCATAGCATAGGACTGCTATCTTGTCTGTTCTTTTCTGGTCATGCAGTTTTCTTTTCGATTTCTTATTCATTGATTGTTACATTCCGGGGTAAATGAACTCTGCCCGTAATACGAGAGGTTGAGTGACCACTCAGCAGGCTTCGTTACATGGCCGTGTTCTTTGTTAACTCAAATTTCAAACTCTCAGGAGCATTTTGCCATCTTTTTCACTGGAACATTTCATTCATTTATTACAAAATCATTAACGTGGTTTCGGTCTCTGTTTCTTTCTGTTTTACCCAAGGGATTTTCCCATGACAAATGTCAAGGTCTCTCCTTAAATCTAAGCCTAGCAGAGTGCGAAAGAACAGTGAGAACTGACCAGAAGTCCATCTCCTATTGCCCTGGGTACTTTGGGCTAAATTACTGCTGTTGTTTGGTTCCCATGAAAAAGTTTTCCATTGCAGATACGGGCCAATGGAGAGCTATTAAAATGTTGAACTTTACATAATCTCACGTATGTCAAATGATATGTTTTCTTGAAGTGATTCAAATCTGTCTAGATGTTCACATGGCCCCATCTCCATGGGGTGTCTGAGATGTACCATCATTAAAAAACTCAACCTCACCACACCATCGGGTAGGGAAATATTATTATTCCCATTCTCCAGAGAGGGTGACTGAGGAGAGACTAAGTGACTTGCCTAAGGTCACATTGGAAGTCTATGAGAGATCTGGGAATTATTTATTACTTGTATTGCCATAGTTCACAGAGCCCTAATCATGGACCAGGACCCCATTGTGCTAGGTGCTGTACAAACACAGAACAAGAAGTTGGTCCTTGAACCCAGAATTCCAGAGTCCCAGACCACTGCTTTATCCACAAGACTGCCCTTCCTGTAAATAGCATATTACGTCTCTGCACAGTGCATGATATCCTTCCTTTGGTGTAACCCCGATAAACACACGAGCTTCATCTAAGCTTACAATCATCATTATTATGCCCAAAATAAATATGCACATCAGAATTAACCAGTCCATCTTTCTGGCTCTCTCAGCTTTCATCTCTCATTCCAGTGCGGTAATTAATGTGCTGTTTGCATTCTGTTCTGTTAATTCCAACCCAATGGTTAAGTCAAGATAGCACAAGCAGGTATTCTTGGTGCAGTTGCATCAATCTCCTTGTAAAAGACATGCTGTTCAGTCCATACAGAGGTGCTTGTGGGAGCAGAATACTGAATAATGCCTGTTCTGGTGGGTTTTGTAAATTGTTACACTGGACGCTCATGTGAGAGTGCTCAACAACTATATCCAATCTTGCATCCCATGACAGGGCAAGTTTAGTAATTCTGCACGAGCTGGCAGTTTTAAGAGCAATCAAAACAAAGGCATATTCACAGAGCGAAGATGCCCGTCTCCCCTCCAGGGTTCCCTGCAGCTCCTCACAACTCTCACCTAACATGGGTGGGTCAAGAAGACAACCGAGTCTCCTGCTGTGGGGCGACCTTGTGAATTTTAAGGAATGACCTCAGATCTGATACAACGTGGAATCCAGATTGGTCTCTTATCGTTCTGCTTAGTGAAGAAGCTTCATGTCCAAGTTAAGGCTCGGTTTCAGCAAAACACTTATGCCCATTCTTAACTTGCATCAAGTGTGTAAGTGCATCCCGATATAAGCACATACATGGGTCCAGTTGAAGTCAATGGGATGTAGGCATGCTTTGCTGAATTAGGGCATCAGCAGGGACATTTTAAATAGGTCCCATGCCCAGGCTGTTTAATAGACTCCTTTCCACAGTAATGGTAGCCATGCATCCAAGGGCAGAATTTGATCCCCTGTGAGGGCTGTTCATGTAAGTTCACCAGTATTTTAAAACGTCTCTTTCATTATATCCCATCTGCATACCGGCTGTCTGGATGCCAATGTTAACTCAAGCAGGGTATAACTTTTCATCTGGACTGCAGAGCCTTGGTTCTGCGAGGCAGCAATTATAAATGCGCTTCTTATTTTCTAGGTGAAGCATTTCACCTTGAGAGATGGAGTAATGGATTGGCACAGCCTCCCTTTTGCTTGGTTAGCATGCAGTTCAAAGCAGCCACTCTGCTTACTGCCAATGATTGCAGTGATCGAGGGAGCCAAGCTATCTGGAAGAGAACTCCAGCAAAAGCCAGGTTATAAAGGCTGAACAACTGCGCCCAAGAGCAATGCCAGACACCTTTGTCTGATCGGCTTTGATTTCTCCTTTTAGAGCTATTTTGCAGCTTGATGTGACGAGACACAAGAAAACATATGGAGAGTAAATCGCAAGTGTTGCTTCCTAGGGGTAGAGGGCTAGATCCAGCCTTGCTGGTGTCCTGACCATGGGGTGACAGGTGGGTTCACTCCCCCTAGAGGAGCCTTGGGGTGCCGCTGTGACTCAGAGAGTCACGGTTCCTTCCTCAGCCCTGCTCTTGTTCCTGGAGTAGGAAGTAATTTCCTACAGCCCTTTACCCAGCTTTGCCTACTCCTCCTTGCTCAGTGGCTCAGCTCTGCTAGCCACTCCTCTCTGCCCCCTCTCCGGGCAGCAACCTTGCTCTTGTTCCCCCTCCCCCATTGCGTCTGGACTTCAGTTCTCAGGAGACCCAACATGACTGTGCAGGGGAATTGTGGGAGATTTCTCTCCCCCGCATGGCTGCATTAGGATCTATCCCATAATAGCCAAAGGCATGTTATCTTAAAGTATTTCCCCCCACTCTGACTTGAGCCCTAAGTTCACCAGTGCAGATCTTTCCTTCCCTGCTCTTTAGGAAGCAGGTGCGAACTCAAACAAACAAACATGACACCAGTTTCTCTTGACTTTGGACTTGACCTCTTTATCCTCAGCCAGTCAGCCTGCAACTGGGTTCAAGTTACCTCTGGATTCAATCCCGAACAGCCCCCGCAGCCATCACAAGCCTCCAGCACCAGTGCTGCTGCCCTTAATGCTTACAGCTAGTTGACGAAAATCCTTACATCAGGATAACATGTGAACTTAGAAGTTGCAAAGTTGTTTTAAAATGTATTTATTTATAATCCTCTACTTGTCCAGGGGGAGCAGTTTGGGGTTCTTTTTGGCAGATGCATAAAATGCTGTAAGATTTTTCATTCTCATCACCAGTGTAAGGAGCAGGCCACTAGATTTGTGTGCCTGGGCAAGTAAAATTTCATGACATTTTTGCCAGGCTGTCTTAAAAACAAAGAATTTTTTTTTGAAAGTATTTTGTTTAGCTGCTAACCCCTAAGGTCAGGTTTTTCTATTTTCTTGGCCAGAGGAGATGAAAGCACTGACTCCTAAAGCAGAGGGAGGGATGAACTCCTGGGCTGGGTTTAGATATTGGTATTGTCATTGATTGATTGTTGCAGGAGAAGGAGTAAGTCCTGAACTCGGCTTAGGCATGTAGAAAGCTTTTTAATAGTTCCTCCAAACAATAGCCAAGAGAAACGATCCTTCTAAATGCTGCTGCTGCTGAAAGCAGCTAGATGCACCAGTTTGCAAAAATTAAGTGTTGGCTTATAGCATTGTCTTGCTTCCCGCCCACTCATCCTTCACCCCCGCTGGAGCCCTTTTGGATTCCTCTCCTTCCCCTACTCCTCCGGGGCCTACATCGCCGCCAGCAGGGTCTTGTCTACACGAGACGGCCCTGGGAAATCTCTCACTTAGTGTAGCCAGGTCACCGGTGGTCAGCAACGTTCTTACCTCTGTGTCGTCAAGACCTGCGCTGAGCCTGCTTAGATGAGACGGTGGCGATAAAAGGGAAAGGGGAGCTATCCTGGCTCCTCGAGCCTCCCGTCATTCCTGCAGGGCTGCACCAGGCCTAGAACGATGCTTGGAGACTTAGAAACAAATCTAGGATCGAGACAGCCCTTCTGTCCAGCCCTCTAGAGACTCAGCGCTGTCCTGTAATCACCCTTAATGAGGAACTCTCAAGCCCTACGAAATATTCCATTTCCCTCCCAAGAGGATAAATATCCTAGCCCCCACTGACATCCATGGAAGTCTTGTCAGTGACTTCAGCAGGGTCTGGATTTCATTCACTGCTTCTACAGCACATGGTGGAAGACAAGGCTCGGGAGAAAATACCAGTCTGCTGTCCTTAAAATACTCCTCCCTAGGAGCCATGCATGCTGCTTTCAGGAGCAGGCCTAAAACTGTTGCAGTGTGATGGAGAGGGGCCAGCTCGTTCTCGTTAATGAAAGAGATTGAATTGCAGAGGTCTAATGCTCCAGGCAAGCTGTAATCTTTGAGAACCTGGCGGTCGATTGCACTTTCCATCCATCTGCTTGTGAATGAATAAACATCAAAGTTAGTCTGTTTGATCCGTTGTCTGTCAGTGTTGGAATTGGGTGAGCCCTATAGGGGCAGGTACAAGCAGAGGAATGGGGGAGTAGGAGAGGGGGATGCAGGGACAGATTTGTGCAAAGCCTTGACCTGGATAAAGAAGTTCTCAGACAGAGCGTTTTCACGCTTGCAAAATGTGACTGGCATCAGTTTGGCCATTGTCTTTCTAGGGAACCCCTTACAAAGGAAGCAGTCTTGCTGCAGATGAAATTTACATTCTAAAAAATCAGCAGCTTCCTGTCAAAATCACCAGATTCTAGCAGGATCTTGGTTCCTAACACAGACCAAAAACATCTGTTATGTTTTCAGTTGAAAAACAGCTGAATTCTGGCCATGAGAAATGTCCCCATAGTCTTGCTGCTTGGAGGTGCTGTAAGGCCAGAAGCTGTGTTAGGACATATCTGTCAGAACTAGAGGGGTACCACCTTAGTCTCCCCTCCTTTGAGTTAGATGGACTAGGTCGGCCCTGGCATATCTCCAACAGTGCTCCCGAGAGTCACCGGTTTCAAGTTGTACTGGCGCAGTATCTGCCAGCTCTCAGTACTTGGTTAGCATCGGCATTTTGGAGCCGTGCTTGAGCTATGAGCTCATCTGATTGAAAAAAGAGCAGGGCAGTGCATGACTCACAAGTGCTTCAGGAAGCATTTTTGGGGATTTAGTAAATGATGCTCTTCTGTCTGACTCACAACTGAACAAATCTCCCAGTATGGTGCTAGGGGCTATGTTGGTCAAATCAGGGACTTCTGATCATCTGTGACTATTAACCGTGCCCTCGCCTGGAATTCCAATCGGACCGATTCCATTCCGTCTCTCTGAGACTCCCCTGTAGTTTGAAGGGGATAGAATATTCTTCTCCACTTCTATGAGGTAGTATCTTACAGATAGTACAATGGCATTTGTTGTTATTTGGGGGATAGTGAGATGGGGAATTGATTATGTGAAATAGAAATGGAGTCTCTCTGATTGGAGATTATATTTATTTATTTTTTATAATATAGCTGTCAAATATGTCTTCCGAGATGGCTCAGTAAGTTAATGTCAAAGGAATCAGCAACCCGATTAAGTGGAAACAGATTCTGGCCTCTGTTAAGTGTTACCAAACATCAGTCTCATTACTTCAGGAAGCCTATCTGAGATCCCCAGAGCATGAGAAATTGAAAGGTGACTAGTTAGGGCAGGTATTTTATGTCTCCCCATTCAAAGAGCAGAGGAGTGGCAGCTGATTATACAGCATGGCTGCATATCGGTCGATATAAAATTGTCCAATGGGTCATGAGTCAGTCTACAGTCCATCTCTGCGTTCAGTCAATATTATGTAGAGCAGGCTGAAAAGTGGTAAGTATTTTTAATGTACTTTTCAGATGTGTGGTTATTCATTGGGATCCATAGAGGTGGCTTCCTTTACTAATGGTACCTTCATTTCATTGCAATATCTCCTATATCTTTCCTCTACAATATGCTATATTCATGCACGTGAGAAAGTTTTTAAAAATACAGTAACTAAATAGCATGTGCAGTGACTGCATGTCCTAAGGTTTTCAGCACAAATTGTGCTTTGCATGGCAAATGTGAGCAGAATATTCTTTGCCACTTTAGACAAACTAGGATGAGTCAAGTGGCTCAAGGGATCACGCCTTCTCTCAATCCCATCACTTCTGAGATACGTGCAAGGATTCTGGTGATGGCATAAAACCCCAAGATGAAGCTCAAGTGATTTCTCAGTGTCACCTGATTCTGAAGATGGAATTACAAACACATGCAGAGTGTATTTTGTCTCTAAACACGGCACATTTTCTCCCCTTCACGGTTTCCAGGTCCTTTCCTGATTCCACGCACATACTCCCTCCCTTCACCTTGATTTAAAATTGAATCAGCAGAATGTTGTACCACGCTTCACCATTTCCTTAATCCTATGTCTCAGAGTCCCAGTACGGGGCCATGGTGGAGACGTAAGCGTTGATGGCTCTGGTTTAACCAGGAGGACCAAGAAGTAGTGGCTGTAACTGCATGTATCTGTGATGGGCCCGAAGGGGATAAACCCCTCACGGGGCCCAAAGGGTTGAAAGGCAATGCTGGGTGCAGGAAACCCTGCCCCTCTGGGCCTGCCGAGGAGCAAACTGAAAGGAGCGTCAAAGCTCAGGCAAAGGGTGGTGGGCAGGCTGCAGGAAAGAGGAGCCCTTCTCCAGAAAGCCAGCTAGAAGGCTGAGCCTGAGAGGGGACCACAGAGTGGGCAAGGCCCACAGGCAGTGTCTTCTCTAATCACCCCCCCACACACCCCTTTGAGAGAACCACCAGGTCCAGCAGAGCCAAGCTCCTCTGGACCCTTTGTTGTGTGACTGACTGTTGGACTGTAGGGGTCATGCCCCCAAATGAAGGGACTGATTGGTAGGGAATAGCCATGGGAAGCGAACTTAGACTTGCTGCAGGGAGGGCCCTGCTGGTGTTGCTTCCCACAGGGCCCTGGAACTGGGACCCAGTAGAGAAGGAGGGCCTGGGTCCCCTTACCACACCTCTTAAGGCCCCAGGTTCAGGTGTGGGTGGAAAGCCACAGATCACCCACTTAGAGTCAGGAAGAGGCACCTCTACTGCCCTGACAGAGAGGCAAAGAGCCCGAATTTGGGTGCACTAACTGCTAGGCCCCCCAGCCCTCAGAGCCCCCTATCCCATTATCTGTTCTCGACACCAAAGAGGTCCTGTAATTCACAGGACAACTAAGAATGAGCAGAGGCCAACTTGTGCTGGGAGATGTGAGGTGACAGCATCACGGAGTGTCGTTGCTGTGTAGCTCACCCCAGCAGGATCGAGAGTATGACTGGAAGGGAGCAGTGACGTCCATAGAGTCAGCTGGCATTGAAAGACTGGCACCATTTTCTTCAGCAACTGGGGTATGAAATCCAGATCCAGCGTTCTGCGCCTCTCAGGCCCATCTGTAGCAGAGGGACGAGCGCTGTGGTGCATTAACCTTTCTCCTCAGGAGACCAGGTTCTAGTCTGACCTAACTCACAAAGAGAGTGAACTTGGCCTTAGCCTGGTTCTTGTTAGGAACCTGTCCACGTGGCAAAGCCATCCCAGAGTGGGGGACGCCTGTTGGCCTCGCTGTAGCGGAGCTGTGGCATGGCAAGGCTGATGTTGACCGTTACAATTGGGGGGAAACTTGCTGCCTGTGCCATGCTTTGGCTCTAGACAGTGCAATAAGGGCCCGATCCAAATCCCATTGAAGTCAGCAGGTGTCTTTCCATTGCCTTCAGTGGACTTTGGATCACCCACTGGGTTCAATGGCAGCAGGATGGGGCCCTATATGAAACCTTACAGGCACCCAGTTCTCTAAAGTATGGAAATCCTCTTGAGGGGCTCAGCCCCCTCAACTCCAACTTGAACCTTCAATAGGAGTGGTGGGTGGTATGTACCTCCCAGGATTGGGCCCTTAAGCAACATGGCCTAAGCCTTCCAAAGCTGCTTGAAGGATTTGGATGGGCAGTTCCCATTTAAAAGGACGGGAATTGGCCATCCCCATCCCTTAGGATACTGGGAAAAGTCCAACCTTGTTCTGGAGCAGCCACTTGTCAGAGCAGCAAATGTGAACTTTGCTCCTGAACACCTGTTCGCGAGGTACTGGTGAAAGAAGGCACGTTTCGAGTTGTGCTGATCTGAGTACACAGTGACTTCTCCTCACGTCAATTGACCTAGAACGTTCATATGGTACGACTGCAGTCTCAGCCTTGCCTGTAGCCAAATGTGACTTTGGCAGAATCCAGCGTGTTTGCAATGATCCGAGTATATATTTTTAAGGTTAATTTGTATTTTGGAGCAGAAAATCTGGGTGTTGCCTCGTAAGCAACATCTGCAATTTATGGATTTAGTCATGTTGGGGCTGGATTCTGCTCCGCAGCTGGTGGTTTTGCAGAGGTCGAGAATAAAAAGCTTCTCTCCTACCGCCCTCCCCCCATCAGCTTAAGCAACAAAAGCCCAAGGCACAACATGCAGGCTGAGAAAATTTGTTTGAATTGATAGGGCTGATGCTGTGGATCAACATGCTGTGATGCTAATCTGCAAATAGGCTGCTCTGAGCCACCAGGACCATAATTCAAAGCTCAGCATGACCGCCAGCAGGGACTGTAACAGTGGGTGGTGGCTAGGGTCTTGGATTGTCTTGTGCACAGTGGGAAGAGGGGTGTGTGTGTTCCACTGAACATTTAATACCAGGGATGGAGAGCATAGGGGGAGGGAGGAAGGATGGACTTGTGGGTAAGGCATTGGCCTGGGAGATCAGGGATCCCTTTCTAGCTCTGCCACCAGCTTATCCGATGGGGATAAGGATACTTTCCTACCTCACAAGGGTGTTGTGAATGGACCCTAGAGGGGATGCAAGTGATAAAGCAGTGGGCCATTGTGTATTTGTGCAAAATGAATATAACTTGCAGGCTGGGGGAATGGAAGGGCTCTGGGTTTCAGGCAGAGCATGCAGAGAAGGTGTGCGCTAGAACAATTCTCTCCCCAACTCTCTTACACCCCCTTTTTGTCTTTCTCGTCATTTCCACCCCCACTTTTGAGCCCTCAGGGCCTGATCCTCCAGTGCTTTGTGCTGTGCCTACTCATTAACACATGGGCAAAGTACATGTGTATTTCAACCAGATCAGAATCCACCTCTCCCCCGGTTGTAGCATTTTACAACCATTCTGCACTGGTGTAAATGACAACACCCAGCAGTGGAGAGCTAGGACCCATGCTTTCTTTTTCCATTGTCCAATCTTTCCTGCTGCCCACTAAACCAGGTTTACAATCATGTAGGTATTGAGTAGCACTGTGCCCAGCTCAGAGCCGATAAGTTTGAAGCTCACTGGAAAAACTGATCCCCCCCCTCCCCCATCTCAAATGGCTGTTTCTCTGATGTCTACAATGCCTGAATATTGTAATAGCTGGCACCTGTATGTCCTCAGACTTTATAAACCATTGTAGAAGCAGGTGAAATACATTTTGAAATTAGATTGTCTTAGTGCTGTCAGACATCCATGGGAGGTTCGAGCTGTCCAGGCATGAATCTGAGAGAGTACAAAAGGGATGTCGGGACGCAAACACGCTGAGAAATTCCGGAGGGATGGATCACACTCCAAAAATATATCCGAGAAAAATGCTTCACATAAGTGATGAGCTGTTTCCACTTACCCTCACCTTTCTGATACATCAAGAAGGGCATCCCAACGTTCAGACCCTGGGGAGAATGGCACTTTCATCCGGCAGATGATGGTGGGTGGGTGAGGCCTGACAGGCCCCCAACCAAACAAGCCATACGAACAGTCACCTCAAGTTAATTGAAGCTGACGGGGAAAGGGTGCCCGAGCACGTTGCCTGCCACAGACAGAATGCCTGGCATCTTCTGATGGGCGATTTGTTCATCTGTGTCAGTCTAGCCAAAGGACACTTACTGAAACCAGCCTGCCTGGGAAGGAAAAGAAAAGCATGAATAACATTCTGAAGGTTAAAGTGCTCAAGACTGCACGTTGCTCTGAGAGGCTATTAAAGGGCAGAAACCCCTCATTGTGGAGCTGAGTAATTGGATAAGAACGGGCACTTAGTGTTCCAGCCTCTCGTTTTGTCGAGAGAGCCCTGACTGGGGACTAACGAAAGGAAATGAGTGTTGTGGAATGGCGATGTGCCGCTATAGATTTTTTTTATTACATTAACAGCCCGGAAGCAGATCAGTTAATGCCCCCACAGGATGGCTCTCAGATGCTTCTCAGAGGTCTCCATGTAGCAGTGCCAGTGCTAGGGCTGGGCCTGATGATGTGTGGGGGACCTGAGGACATTCTCAGCAAAAAGAGGTTCAAGTCTCGTCCCCTTCCAGGAATCTGTTTGCGTAGCCCTTCCCACAACAGAGCGAGCAGACCTGTTCCTCGCCGGGTGTAAATTGGTGTAGCTCCATGGAGGCCTAATCCAAGGTCTTGATCTGGGCCGGTGGCTTTTCGGCAAACCAGGCGTTCTCCCACCTTACGCCTCTCTCCCCAAGTCAGGAATCAGTCCACAGTGAGGGTGGAGCAGTGACTTTAGTCCTTCCCAGCTGACAAAGGGCGCCAGATTCTGATCTCATGCTGGTCTACGTCAGGAGTAAGTGCACTGCAGTCCGTGGAGTTACACGTGTGTGAAATCAGAATTGGACGGTGAGGCACTAATCCTTGTATTTGGTGCCTGGACACCCTGGCAATTAGCACACTGGAGCTACCTAGAGAAACTGGCCCCATCTAATCTTATTTGCTACTCTTGGTATTCTAGCCAGTTACGCTCTCTTTTTCTTTTTAAGGTGAAGAGCAAATGACAATGTACGTTCTGCCATTCTGGATCTGGCACGCGTTAGTGTGGCATCAGCAACGACCAGTATCTGATGAGCTATAAATCCTCTAGTGGCATCCAGCCAGGTGTGCAGTACTGTACATAAGGGGGAAATTCCTTTCCGGCTGCTGGAAGATGATCATCTCACACCCTTAAGGCATGAAGTGTGATTGTCCTTATTTCAGGGTAAGTTACTTTTCCTTTCAGAGAAACTTTCAGTTATCTCCTCTGAACAGAACTCCATTGTAAATAACATGTGAGCACAGGATCAGAAATTGTGCAGGGGAGGAATCCTCAAAATCATTCAGTCAGTGGAGTTACACGAGGGTTGACTCTGGCCCATGATGTTCTGTGGTCAATCATATTGGTGTTGCCACCTCTTCCCCCTTTATTTGGCCTATATCTGCTTGATTGTGTACTGCACATATTTTCTATTCCCAAAATACGTATGAAAAATGACTATAAAATGATCATGTATAGAGTGCTGAATAGTTTGAGGCAGTGTGGTCTAGAAGACAGGGAAGCAGACTGTAATTCTGGAAACCTGGGCTCTACTTTTGGCTCTGCTGCTGAACTGCAGTGTGGCCTCGGGTAAATAATGTCAACGCTCTGTGCCTCAGTTTCCCTTCCCATCTGTTGTCCATCTTGACTACATGGATTGTAGGCTCTTTGGGGCAGGGTCTGTCTCTCAGTAGCTGTATGTATAGTGCCTAGCAACAGGGTCCTGATTTTGGTTGGGGCTTCTAGCTACTACTGTAATATAAATAATAATCTGGGCATGGGTGGGTTGAACCTTCAGTTTCAAATTTGATTCATGCTTATGAATCCTTCCCCCCCCCCCCTTTTTCTAAGTGCAAGAGTTTATTGCTGACCTCCTGAAGTAAATGTGAAAGCTTTAGCCCTGCTGAGAATTAATCTATTGCTGTTCAAGAGATTGCCTCTTTGGTTATGTGGTTAATTTGGACACAGGCATCTTAAGAAAAGGGCAGTTCTATGGAGCCTAGCGTTAGCTTTCACTGAGGTGACCAATGTAGCTGCGTTCCCCTGCCTTAGTATGTCCCAATTGGCTAAGAAAAGAAAACTAAGTAGGAAAATGTTGGAACTGGTTGCTACTGCTTCACTTACGTGAGCCATCCTTTCTGGAAACCAAGTGTAGTGAAGAATCTTGATGCTTATAAGAGAGGAGAAAAGTCATGACTGTAGCAGAGAAGCTGGATTCCAGCCTAAGCCCCAGATGCGGAGAGTTAACTTACTGTGCTCCCAACATTACATGTTTCCGTGATTCTCTCATTTCAATGTGGAATAGTGCATATATTATGTCCGTAGGGCACTTGTAAAACACCCTAGACATGGCACATGTGCCGTTATGGAGCTCTATTATAGGGAGATAGTATTTTCAAGGTGTGTGAGTGTGTGTGAGAGAGAGAGAGAGAGAGAGAGAGAGAGAGAGACCAAATCCAAACTCTCCCAAATTTCTGCCTGGTGAAAACTTGTCTGTCACAGTTTTGATCCAATAGGGAATTCTTATATGTCGTGACCTCATCACCCCTGATGAGCTAAGTAAGGTTGGGCTTGGCCAACACTTGGATGGGAGGCCTGCATGGAAAATCCCTGGGTAATCATTGACCCTTGCTATCAAATCAGGATTTTCCACTAATAGCAATGGTAGCATTTGACAGCCACATTGCACAATGTCCGCGATACCCGAGCCTGTTTGGTTGCTGACATGGTGGCCAGGCTCCCTGCCAAGCCTGGGATGGGTGCTCCTGGTGTCGTCGTTTCTCCATCTGCCAAACTGGGATGTCGGACATCTCACACTCAAGATGGTTGTAAGCGTCGCTCCGTGTTGTCATCCCTCCTTGATGGGACGGTGTCTTGGATCCCACTTCTGGTACCACGTAGTTGTCGGCACTCAGCCCTGGAGTGGCCCAGTGTGGAACTGTGGTTATGTCTCTGCCTCAGTCTCCCCAGTAAGCTTTCAATAAGTTCAATGAGGCTTAAATGCAGTGACCAAAACCCCTTCAGGGCTCTAGTTTATTTAATCTACCCCCAAACATGGTATGTAAACAAGCCCTCTCCTTCTGCTGTCAGTTCCCAGGCTTCTGCACTGGCTGGAGCTCTGCAGTCTCTCACCCTGAGTCAGCACAGATCTTCCAGCTTCCCTGCCTGGAGAGCTTCGTAGTCTCTCTCCTCCAGGGCTTTCTCTCTTTGTGTTGCAGGCCTGTTCCTCTCTCCGGGAGCCTCTGCTCTCCAGGGAGACACCCCTGGGAGTAGCTTCCTCCCCAGCTCCCCTGAGGAGCTCTCTCCCCAGGAGATTCCTCTCTGTGTCTGGGGTCCTGCCTGAGCCCCCCTCCCCTCCAGCCCTTTATCAGGCCAGAGTGTTCCCTAGCTACTTATCCCATTAACCATCCCGCAGTGGACCTGGGTTGGCTCATTCTCCTTAGTGGAGCCCGTCCCAGGAAGGCTGGCTGCCTGACCCCTCACAGGACAGCCCCTGGATAGATGCTCTGTAAAATAACTTGCGCTTGTGAAAGATTCCATGGTGCTTCCATGATAAACAGGGGGATGAGCCCTATCTCCTAGCCAAATTCTTCCTCAGCCAAATGCAGACTGAATATAAAAAATAATCACATCTACAACCTCGTATTTGCAGTGCTGCTAGAACAGAACGGCTGCCATGTCCTCTCTCAGAGATGGCTGCATTTCAGGGATGGGTGAAATGTTCACTTGGGTGGTACATAAAGCACCTAGAATCATAGAAACTCTGGGAGGGACCTTGGGAAGTCGTCCAGTCCAGGCCCCTGCGCTGAGGCAGGACCAAGTAAACCTAGACCATCCCTGACAGGTGTTTTGTCCAACATGTTCTTAAAAACCTCCAGTGATGGGGATTTCACAACCTCCCTTGGAGGCCTATTCCAGTGGTTAGCTACCTTTACAGTTAGGACATTTTTCCTAATATCTAACCTAAATCTCCCTTGCTGCAGGTTAAGCCCATTACTTCTTGCCTACCTTCAGTGGCAATGGAGAACAATTGATCACTGTCCTCTTCATAACAGCCCTTCCCATATTTGAAGACTATCATTCGGTCCCTCCACAGTCTTCTTTTCTCAAGACTAAACATGCCCAGTTGTTGTTGTTTTTTTTAACCTTTCCTCACAGGTCAGGTTTTCTAAACCTTTTATCTTTTTTGTTGCTCTCTTCTGGACTTTCTCCAGTTTGTCCACATCTTTCCTAAAGTGTGGTACCCAGAATTGGACACAGTACTCCAGCTGAGGCCTCACCAGTGCCAAGTAAAGAGGGACAATTACCTCCTGTGTCTTACATACAGCCGTCCTGCTAGTACACCCCAGAATATTAGCCTTTTTTGCAACTGCATCGCCTTGTTGACTCTCATTCAACTCTCAGATCCTTTTTAGCAGTATGGCCGCCTTGCCATATATTCCTGATTTTGTAGTTGTGCGTCTGATTTTTCCTTTCTAAGTTGAAGTACTTTGTGCCTGTCTCTATTGAATTTCATCTTGTTGAATTGAGACCAATTCTCCAATTTGTCAACTTTGTGTTGAATTATTTTTATTTATTATATGGAGATATACCTATCTCATAGAGCTGGAAGGGACCCTGAAGGGTCATAGAGTCCAGCCCCCTGCCTTCACTAGCAGGACCAATTTTGCCCCAGATCCCTAAGTGGCCCCCTCAAGGATTGAACTCACAACCCTGGGTTTAGCAGACCAATGCTCAAACCACTGAGCTATCCCTCCCCCCCAAATTCTAATCCTGTACTCCAGAGTGCTTGCAACCCCTCCCGGCGTGGTGTCCTCTGCAGATTTTTATAAGCATACACATGTAGGCTATGAATCAGGAAATCACTTAAGCATGTACTCAAGTCCCATAGAAGTTAAGCATGTGCTTTGCTGACTTGTGGCCCTGGCTCATAACTGTTCTGCTCTAACATTCCTGAAGTCTCCCTCTGCAGTAACACAATGATCGAGCATACCATTGCAAATGCATACACAAGATTATCTGTATTTTGAATGAGGAAATCATGTAGCAGCTATGGGTGTGAACTCCACGTTAGGTCATTGTATTTCTGCGCGGGGTCCGGTTCCCAGGGAGACTGCAAGGCTGTTGGTGCAGAACAGAATTATTTTGAAGGCAAGAGTTTACACAGCTTAAACTTTGAACTCTTGTGTTAAACATGCAATATCCCAGCTTTAAATTGGTTGGCTTTCCATTCCTGCAGGCCAGGGTCTGTGCAGGTTCTTTTACGTAAACAAGCTGACAGATGCAAAACTCGATTATCAGGACGCTCAGCATTCCTATCATTCCAGAGATGCCTGTGAAAGCTCAACCAGGACCAAAGGGAGACTATTTCAGGGAAACACATAAACACCTCCCTCTTCAGGGAAGACCTGCTTAGCTACCCATGGATTTGTATCAGTATTAAACTGTTTCCTTATTCACATTCCCCCTCCTCCCTTAACCTCCTCAATGGCTCCTTCAAGACCTTTATGGATGGTCAGGCCACCCCATCATACTTCCAGTGGAGAGAGGATGGATGGGAGTTTATTAGGAGCCCAGCCACTTGGCCCCTTAATCAGCTAGGGGATTGCTGTCACTTGCACAGGGCAGTGTGCCCTTTCCCAAGACAGAGCAAGATGCCTTCATTGTGCTTTCAGAAGCTCTGCTGGCTAAGCCAGAAGAGTTCAGAATGAGGATCCAAGCCAGCGTGTCTCCCATAACAATGCAGTGAGCTGTAATGAGGTTGCCAGACAATGTACAATGTAATCAGTACTAGTAAGATGTGGATTTTCACAAGAGGATTATTAGCAAAACTCTATGAAAATTTTCAGTTTATTCACCAAAAAATGCACTTGAGTCGACTGAAACCAGTGGTGAATTCAGATCAAATTTAGCTAGTGGTTTTGTCTGGAAAAAAAAAATGCAGAAATTTTTGAAAATGTCAAAATATTTCATTTTGACATTTTCATAATGAAATGTTTTGATTTTTTGTTTCAAAATGTTTCATTTTGAAATTTAGCTAGATTTCTTTTAAAACAAACAAAAAAGGGTTTAAAAACACTCAAAATAAAACAAAAAGAAAAAAATGTGTTTGACCCAAAGTGAAATAGTTTCAGGCTTTTATTTTGGCAAGACAAATCAAAAAAATTCTCTTCCCATTCCAAACTAAATAATTTAAAAAAAAATGTTTTTGGTTGGGTCACCAAATTGAAAAATCGATTATTTGTGCCATGCTGATGATTAATTATTAGAAACTTTAGGAGGTTCCATTAAGGGACGGGACGGCCGAGGGGGGATGTGTGGGACATGGGGGGTTGGTTTTCACTTGGGTTTTATTAGTTAAAATTCCAGCCCCAACTGATAGTGATTGAGAATCTTTGCACACTGCCTGACAGCTGTTCAGCTGCTATTTGACGTCGGTTGGTGGCCTCTCCAGTGCCTGATGGGTGGCTACTGCTGATGACAGCCGTGTTCCTTTGACTCAATAGGAAAAGGCTTTTGGTTTTGGAGCGACAGGGCCAGCGTTCTAAATCTTGACTCTCTTCCCTCTGTGAGTGCGATTTTTATATAGTAATTGTTTTTGCAGCATGTGGATTTTTTTGCAATGGTCACCTCAAGCATCACCATCAAAGTCATCCTGACTGGCACCACAGACCAAGGACTGAATGGGCCTGGATACTGACCTCTGGTTTTAATTTCTAGAGGTGGTCACGCCCGGGAGGAGAGACATTGCTAAGGTCGTGTGGGGAAGCTTGTAGTGCCATTGCCTGTGTTGTACATGGAGCTTGACTCTCTTCTGATCCAGCACCTTTCATCACCACTAACTTCACTTACGTTTAAAATAATGTTCAGCTCTCAGGCCGCACTTTCTAGCGCTAGAAATCAGAGCCCTTCACAGCGAAAGGTAGCTATATCATTATCCCCATTTTATAGCTGGGGGAGGGGGAAATGAGGCATCTGAAGTGGTGACCTGTCCAAGATGTTCTAACAAATCACCAGGCTAGAACCCAGGTCTCCTGTCTCGCCCCATCGTGTAGTTAATGACTGATTGGATCATTTTGGCTAATGAAGAATCGGACCAAAAATATATTACAAAAAATACTCTTAAGCAATATTTACTTTATCCTTCTGATCTACACCTGTGAGCCCATCAGCTATTGGCTTCTCCTCTTCCTGTGGTATACAATGCCAATGACCACCTTTTCTAATTCATATCTTTCCTGCTGCACTTATGCTCATCGAATCATAGAAAGGTATGGCTGGAAGCAGGGCCGGCGCAACCCATTAGGCAACCTAGGCGGTCGCCTAGGGCACTAACATTTGGGGGGCGCCAGCGCCCCAGTCGTCGTCGGTATTTTGGGGGCAGGACCTTCCGCCGCCTCTGTCGGGGGCGGCATTTCGGGGGCGGGACCTTACGCCGCCTAGGGCGGCGAAAAAGCTGGCGGCGCTCCTGGCTGGAAGGGACCTTAACTGGTCTTCAAGTCCAGGCCCCTGTGCAGAGGCAGAACCAAATAAACCTCGACCATCCTTGACAGGTGTTTAACCAACTAACTCATGCTTTATTTGCTGTGATTGCTGCAGCGTGATACATATGATGCAGGTAATCTTCTGGGTGCTGTAAACTGAAAATTAGGGAAGGATCTGCTTGGGGGGAAAAAATCTAACCCTTTTACACGCCCAACCACTGTGCCTTACCTGATTCTTAAATCAGCAAAGAAAACAAGTCAGACAGTCGGCTGCTATGCATCTTGAAGTTCATACTAGCCATCAAATAGCTTACTTTGTTTTTTAAAAAGGAATAGACATTTATATGAATCAGAAGAGCATCTACAGTTACACTAGCTAGAATAATAACACAGGGCTATCAGTTCTCCCTCAGGGAATAACTGATCACTAGCTGGAGCCAGGGAGGCATATTGTAGTGCATAATGTAGGGCATTATAGGAGAGTTTTACATTCAGCGCTGACTATTGTCAGAAACTGGATACGGGACTAGATGGTATTTCCATATATGGCAATTGCCTTATTCTGTCCTCAATACAATATTATAGTCTGGTGTCATGGTAGGAAACATCAGTTGGACAGTGTTGCCAAGTGCACCGAACACTGGACTGGCACTCAGGAGAGATGGCTTCTACTCCTGGCTCTGCTGCTGAATAACCTTGGGCAAGTCACTTTCATTCTGTGTGCCTCCATTTCCCCCCTCTGTAAAATGGGAATCATTATACTGACCTCTTTTGATCTGCGGATGAAAAGCACTGTATAAGAGCTAGGTGGTTTTGATGATAATAATATCTAGCTATTCAAGATATTGTCTGTTGCATATGCAAAACCTTTTGGTCTTGGGATTTTGACTAAGATTAGAGGAAGAAAACTGATCAAAACCATTCTGTCTCCGAAAAGACTCTAAGCTCAGTGGGAAACAAACAGAAATCAGAGTCTCTTTTTCATATAAGACTGAGGATAGAGTCTTGATACACAATACTGGTGTTTAATACATTTTGGTACCTCACTATAAATTCTTGATCTAATGACAGAATTATACCATGTGTTCATGTATCCAATAACTGTCTTTGTCTGCGCATTATAGAATTTTTGAGTAGCAAGGGAGCTGCATTTCTGTTTTGGAAAAGTATTTTCCATTCCAGTGGACAAAGAGTACGTGTCTCTTGTAGCAGTAATGGCATTACAGTTTGCGCACTATGATGCACTGAGCCTAATGAGGACAGTTCATTCTACTTCTCCATGGGGTTTCAGTGTATTGGTCTTGGGAGCAGCTCTCTCAGATGTAAAGAGTAAATCAGGGCCCTTAGGTCATTGCCGGGGATCAGTTGTTGGAGATATCTATGCCATGTCCTTTTTTGTTTGTTAAGAACACTTTCCAGATTTGACTCAGTGCTATGTTTACATCAGCATTTTTAAGTCTTGTTAATTGCCAGTTAATTTGCAGTAGTTGACATGTTTGTGTGGACACTCCCCAAATATTTTGTTCCAGGCTACAGCTGTTTGGTTGAGCCCCAGGGTGCAAAGCGCAATCGATTAATATTTTATCCTGAGTTAATTTAACATTAATTGGCAATCCATTAACTCAAGAGTAAAAAGTTTAGCAAAGACAAACCTAATGTGTCCTCGTGAGTCTGCAGACAGGGAGGATAAGAAATAGCCCTGAGAAAGATGTGAACTCCTCTAATTGTTATAATGGAACATTTACTCTGAAATCTAACGCTGGTGGTGTAAGGGCCTGCAATGATCATTTTACCAAAAATATTCAGTTACTCTGGGATTGTGGCTGGGTCTTGTGACCCAGAGTGAGCAACAGGCAGCAAAACAGTCGCTATTTCTGTGGGTGACTCAGCAAAATTGGCAATCACTCCCAGTACCAGCCTAAGGCAGCAGAACTCCTCAGTCAGAGCTCACCATAGGTGCAGGTGATTTTTTGCATCAACGCAGCATTAAACCGGTAAACGCAGAGTATAGCATGACCTTCCCAATTCCAGTAGCCAAAATCCAATGCATAATTGTAGCGTTTCTAGCTGTATCAATATTCTACTTTCTTACATCATCTCCATTTTTCAAAGGGCTGATGAGCTAGAATATTAAATAATAGCAGGGGAACTGTGTTCTGCTGAGGCTTTTCCATTTTATTCAGGGGAGGGAGAAGGGAAGTTTGGCCAGTGAGCAGACTGCTTGAGTGCTGCAACTTCAGAATTAAATGCAGTTGCCATAGAAATATTAATTGGGACCAAAACCTGGAGATGATGCTTAAGCGGAGTACGGAATATTACACAGAAAGGGAGCATGAAAACATGACGTACATAGGTGACTATTTGATGTACATTGACAGGTAGCTATACTGGAGGAGATTTCAATAGAAAACGGCCACATGCTGAGAAGCATCTGGTTGGAGGGCTGGGCATCCTCCAATGCTGTAGAGGTCATTAGAAATTGAAGACGCTTGGGTACCTCACAGTAGAGATCCTGCAGCTGTCAGTAATTTACCATCTCCTATACATGACACTGAGAAACCTGGCGGCTTGGATTTGCAGGGCTTTTGCAGGTTCAGTTTGCCTGGATTGGCAGCCCCTGAATTTTATTCCGTCTTGTTTCTTTGATCCCCAAAACACAAAGCAAAACGCAGATGAAACTTTCACCCAGTTCTAGGTGGAAACTGGAGAGGGGTCCCAGCTGTGAAGTTGGGAACTGGCTCCAAACTTCATAGGGGTGTTTCAACATGGAGTTTGGGGGCAGGCCCTTCTCTGGTAAAATCTGTGAAAAACCATGTGTTTTGGGTCCCACCTGAAACCATGACTTGGCCCAGGTTTTCTGGCATTACTTAGCTTTACCTACAAACCAAAGTAGATTGGTTAGTAATTTAACATGGCTTTCTCTTCTGTTGGTGGCATAGCTACAGCTAGTAATAATAGTAATAATAATTAAAAAAAAAATTGGAGGGGCAGGAGGTTCTATGGAAATTTTTGGCAAAAATTCAAAAACTGAACATTTCAATTTGGAAATGTTGCTGTGGTGCCTCATGGGAGTTGTAGTTCGGGTGCCCTGTGCTCCCATTCTTCTGTATAGACCGGTCTCCCTGGTCAGACTACATCTCCTATGATAAACCTTAGGCTCCTCTCTCGTAGAAGGGAAGTGGTGCATCCTGGGAGTCCCTGGCAATGGTGCATTATGGGAGATGTAATCTAGCTGGGGTGCCTGCTTCACAGAAGAGAATGAGGACATGAGGCAATTGAACTACTACTCCCATGAGGCACCTCAGCAGTATTTCCAACTCAAAAAACTGGAAATTTCAGCGGAAAGAAGACTTTCCTCAGGCCATTTCATTTAATTGAAAACCCCCCATTTTTCATTAAAGAACGGGTTTGACAGAAAACTTTCAGCCAGCCGTAGGCATAACAGTGGGGGAATTGCTGCAGGTCAGATCCTGGGCCGGAGCTGGTGAACAATCACGAGCTTTGGTGACAGCCAGTACTGTTAGAATCCTGTCAGGATCGGCGCACGAGGGGCACCAGCAGTGAAGCAGGCTCCTCAGTCTGCCCTTACACATGCATGGCAGCAGCCAGTTCCCGGAGGTGGTGGTGAGGAACAGAGCAGAGCTTGCGGGAATAAGCAGCTGCCTAAGTGATCTTTCCATTTAAAAGGAGGGAGAGCACAATGAAGTCTTATTTTTTCCCACAAACCACCTCCCACTGTGTTATGCTCTAAAGTTAATTGCAAATGAGTAGATGCAAATAGCTTATTTTGACTTCCTTTAAACAGTACTTCATTGATTTTTTTTTTTCCTTTTTTTTTTGAGAGGCGAGCCTGTATCTATTGGAAAATAGCAATTATTTCTGTAATTCCCTAGAATTAGTGGATTTAGTTGAATGGGTAAAATCTGAAGCAAAATGCTGATTAGATATATACTTGAGTTTGAAGCGTCAAACTCATTGTAGGAGAATGTCAAGCATTCCCTCATGCTCTGTCTTCTGGGCATAATCATTGTTTTCTAATATGTTATTCTCATCACAGCTCGGACTGTCTCCTGCCATGCTCTTTAATTCAAGGAAATCCTGCTTTCTGAGCTGTGGCTTTTGTGCATCAAAAGTTGCCTGGAAGCTGTCTGCGCAAAGTTCCCTTTTTTAATTGCACCCTTGTGATTATAGCGCTAGCTCCTCCCATGTGCCACCTGGTTTTCAAGCAACAGTGTAGTCCAGGGTAAACACTGGTAAGAGGGTTTACCCACTTCTTATTTGGGGGAAATGGAGTTTAGGTTAGTTTACCCACTTCTTTTTTTTTTTTTTTTACCACTGCACCACTGTTTTCAAGCAGCTCAGAAATGATCTGGCAGATGCACGTTCATTGTTGCTCCGTGCGGCTAATCCGGGTGGAGCAGCCTATATGTTGGCCATCAATTCTCAGGATTTCTGGATCTGCTCCAAAGCCCGTTGAAGTCAGCACGGATCAGGCCCTCTGTGCTCAAGGAGCAGGAAGGGTCCTGGCAAAAGCTTTAGCCCTCCAATGTCTTTTAAGGAAAAGCTGAAAAAGGAAATAAAAATATTTTCCATTAGACTTGATCTAGTGCAGGGGTGGGCAAACTACAACCCAGGGGCCACATCCAGCCCTTCAGACGTTTTAATCTGGCCCTCAAACTCCCGCTGGGAAGCAAGGTCCGGGGCTTGCCCCGCTCCGGCGCTCCAGCCGGGAAGCGGGATCGGGGGTTGGCCCCGCTCCATGCATGCTATGGCTCTGCCCGGTTCCCAGAAGGAGCAGCATGTCCCCCCCCCCAGCTCCTATATGTAGGGGCAGCCAGGGGGCTCTGCACGCTGCCCACACCCCAAGTGCGGTCCCTGCAGCTCCTGTTGGCCAGGAACCACAGCCAACGGGAGCTGCAGGGGCAGCGCCTGCGGATGGGGAAATGCGCAGAGCAGCCTGGCCGTGCCTCCACGTAGGAGCCGGAGGGGGGACATGCTGCTGCTTCTGGGAGCTGCTTGAGGTAAGCGCTGCCCAGAGCCTGCACCCCAGTCCCCCTCCCGGGCCCCAACCCCCTGCCCCAGCCCTGATCACTCTCCCGCCCTCAGTTCCAGCCCAGAGCACCCTCTTGCACCTCCAACCTCTCATCTCCAGCCCCACCCCAGAACCTGCACCCCCAGCCCGAGCCCTCAGCTCCCCCAGCCCAACCCTCTGCCCCAGCCTGGAGCCTCCTCCTGCACCCTGAACTCCTCATTTCTGGCCCCACCCCAGAGCCTGCACCCCCCGCCAGAGCCCTCACCCCCTCTCACGCCCCAACCCCAATTTCGTGAGCATTCATGGCCCGCCATACAATTTCCATACCCAGATGTGGCCCTCAGGCCAAAAAGTTTGCCCACCCCGATCTAGTGGAAGGGCACTGGCCTGGGATCCCGGAGGATTGGCTTCTAGTCCTCGTTCTGCCACTGACCTGCGTGTGACTTTGAGCAAGACACTTCCCCTCTCACCTGTTGTGTCTCGGGTCTATTTAGATTGTAAGCTCTTTGGGGCAGGGACTCTCCCTATGTGTTTAGCACGACTGGGCCCCAATCTCAGCGTGAGCTTCCAGGCACGGTGGAGACACAAACAATGATGAGGATAGACTCCTGGACTCGTATGTCGCCCTTCCATTATCAGTGCCCAACACAGTCACCCCCTCCGAATGTTGCAACTTACGTTCCTCGACCCCAAAAGCAGTGGTCAGGAGCCTTCCATCCATGGTGACCCTTCCTAGGGCTCTAGGGTGTGGGTGGGAGAAGAGGCAGGGCTGTTTGCCCTGTTGCCTTTTAGCCATTGAGTGGAAGAGATGTCAAAACATTAGCAAGCACCCTACATCCCAGCTTTCCGCAAGACAGAGGCTGCTTGGGCTGCTAAGTGAGAGCGGGGCTGTGTAACTGCATGCTCTGCTCCCCCTCCAATTACTGCCAACAGGCAGAGGCAGAGAGGCTGTAAAAGTATTCACCAGTGTTAAGCATGAATGCTAGCCTTTGCCACTGGGATAGCGTGCTCTGCCTTTCATCGGGGGGAAGTCAAGGATGACTGTGTGTTGTTAAACGCGTGCATATTGTAAATACAGATGTTGGTCTCTTCCTCTTCGGGAATAATTGCATACATCTGCTTGCGTCTGCCAAAATAACCTCCCAGAGTTACAATCTGAACATTGTTTGGTTTGAATTGTTTTATACCCGTTCAAAATGTCAGAGAGAACCTTTCCCCACAAAGGTGAGCTGTCCCTCTGTACATGTTAGCCATGGACCAGAACTTGGGATCTAATTCCCCTGAGACGTCAGGGAAATTCGGCATGGAATCAAAATTCACAGCTCCAGGCCCGAACAACTAGATAACAGCGTTCCCAGCTCAGAGCCCAACCCAAACTCCCTCAAACTATGGTGAAGTCTGGATCTGAACGGTGTGGTTCTAACCTAGCTAAGCTATGTAAGAAGCGTCTCAGCTGGAAAACTGGGTTTTATGAACAACCTCAGCCTTGGGGGAAGTTTTGGATCTGAATCTGCATTTCCTGAGTTGAACCCATCTCTAGTGCATGTGTTTGCGTTTTCAAGTCTCTCTGCTTTGTACTTCAGATAAGAGAAGCTGCAGTATGTACCATATGGTACTGAAGTTACTATGGCACTGAGCGTTTCTCTTCTATTGAGAACTACGCAAACAACCTCTCCAAGTCCTTCAGTAAATATAGGAGGCCAGGATACAGATCAGCCTTGTCCTAGGAAGGCTATATTTATTCACCAGTTTCCTTTCCTTCCCCCTTTCATTATCCAGGTTGTGCCCTTGCTTCCCCCTTCTTCCCCCCCCCCCCCCCAATACTGCCAGGAATTGCCCCTTTACTTTTTATCCCTCCCCCCCCCTTCATTTCCACACCTTTGGGCTTGTAACTCCCCTGATGCCTCTTGCATGCATCAAGTGAAACGTTCCCATCCCTCACCCTTGGTGTCTGCTTCACGCTTCCAGGAAGCAAATTCCCCAGGAACCCCTTGAAAGCCAAGTGCAAGTTTTGTGTTTATCTCTTTAGCCGGCTGTTTCTCTGCTTATAGAAATGAGGGGGTGGTGACACCTGCCTGCCTTTGCAAAGCACTTCTGGGGAAAACCACCATGTGCGTACAAAATATTTACCATCATTATTACTCAGAGAGAGGCCAATTAAGATGGATGGTTTATGTGGCTGAGAGCACTGGGAGGCCGCCTGCATCCTTCCAAGCAAAGGAAGAGCAGGGTATTGCTTTGCATCCGTGCTGCTGTTGACATTCTCCAGTGAGAGTCCCATCCAGTCATCCTCAGCGAGGATGCTGGTGGCAACGACGGAGCTGCCAGCTCCAGCGGGGATGTGAAAAGTGCCTGTAGTGGCCGCCACTGAGGTGAGCGGATACTGACCCCTGCCCTGTGACACGGGGATGGACCTTGTGACTGAGGCCAGGGAATAAAGGTGACGCTCCTGCTGGTTCTCCTGTGGGTTACAACATCCACTGTTGGTGATGGAGAAGGGAAAGGTAGAGTGCGAGACGATGGGCTTGTCCACACGGTGCGGCAATGCACGCTAGAGGGGTGTGGATTCTAAAGTGCACCAATGTGTTGCACGCGAACTGGCCCGTGTAGGACCTGATGGAGCGCACTGAAAGTTCCCTGCTGCACACTGACGTCACACTTGCCAAGAATGGTTTTGAAGGAGTGAGTGGGACATCTTCTCATCTGAGTATTATAAAGCAGGATGATCCTCAACAAAAGGATCCCATAGTAGGCGATGGCTCTTCCCATTCTCTTTCCACTCCGACCTTTTTACAAGGCTTCACCGTTTCTGTCCAATAGATAGAATAGATAGAAGAAAGGAACTTGCTCTGCCAGAACAAGTCTCAGAGCTCAGGGGCTCCTAGAGGGGCTCCTGCCCTGGCCTGCTCCAGCTAAAACAATAATCCCAGCCATAAAGGTCACTCATTTTTCAGGAGTTCACGGGGGGATTATTCACACCGTTATCTCCTTTGCAGTTACAGGGCAGGTTGTGATAACATGTCTAAAGTTCACCTTCTGTGACGTCCCAGAACACCCGCCTAATGAAAAAACCAACTGCCTTGCTTCAAAGTAAACCCTTTCAAAGCATAAACCTTGGGCTCCTTTTCCAAAGTGTAGACCAAGGCCTAGTTCTTCAGATACTTGTTTGCGCTGAAGGGTTTGGGGCACTTGATTCTTGCGGCGGGTGGGGAGATAGCAGTTTATTAAAAATGCCACAGGATTTTCTAATTTAACCCAATTGTGATAATCACGGACGTGCTCAGATGAAACGGAAGATAAACCTTTGATATTTTTTTCCAGGATACTGCCGGTAAATTTTGAACTAGATATTCAATTACTTAATTTTTTTTAACAGTTTTTGATGAGAAAAGCATACTACCTCCTTTATAAAGAGAGATTTATTAGGGATAGGCAATGACTGTACCTCAGAGCTCAATCATCCACTGTTTCTTTCAAGGGGTGATTCAATTACTTTAAGATGTGTTGCCTGAAAGAACAAACGGGGCTCTGTTATCCCGCAAGTTAATGAAGTTCCTTTAGTGGTTTTTGTGGGTTAATAATTTTCATTGACGCTGCCTTCTGTTTTATCGTTTCATCCTTCCCAAGAAGACTCGCTCAAATAAGAGAGAGTAAAAAGTGCTATTCATTTTCTGGGCTTAGTGCAGTGTAAAAGGGTGGAGTCTTTCCATGTGTAATTTTTACAGGAAAAGTTCTTTAAAACCCATTCCACTTTAAGGCATTTGCTGAAGCTGTGGCTGGTTGAATAATGGAGAAAAAAACAGAATTAGTGAATGTTTTCACTGCTTAAAAGGGCCACATTGGTTTATTGTTCTCTGGTGGGGTTGTTGAGTTTGTTCTTCAAGTATTTTGGACCAGGTATTCAGGACAATATTAGTGACTCCTCCTGGAAATGTCACTGAGACTATGCACCCATCAAAGCAGACGGTAGCAGCTTTTCAGTGAGTATGGGCACATGCCAGATTCACCTGCCCAAGGAGAGAGATTTGCACACTGTGGTACTGAACCAGACAGCCAGGTTAAATTTCCCATTATCTAAATCTGAACCCACCAGTATATCCACTACTGTGCATCACTTCAAAGACAACAGTAAAAATTTACAGTCCTCTTCATATCACTCTGAACAAATACATAATGCCCTTTCTTCCTAGGCAGTAATGATTAATAAATTGTTTTATCTCCTGGAACAATGAGATCAGGACTCAAAGGTTAAACCCGAATGAGGACATCTTTCTCACATACGCAGCATCTGTCGCACCTTCAGCATGACTCACAGATGTTAAGTCATTAGCATCGTTTAGAGGCAGGTGTTAAAACTTTTCCTCCATCTGAGGAACAAAGTGCTGCATTAGGGAAATGAATGATGACTGGGAGGAACAAGTGTTAGGTATGATATTTTTCATTAACTATTTTCCTCAACTCTTCTCTTGTGAAGTGCCTGATCCGATTCCCAGTGAAGCCAGTAGGATTGTCAATGGATTTGGATCAGGGCTTAATTGAGAAGCTGGTCTTTATGGAAGCCAGTGGCTGTGTCCTTAAACATCTCCTGTTGTGCTACTGGGTTAGCAATGGTGGGCGTGCTATTATAGATCGACCGTGGTTGGACTGTACCACCTTGGTTTATCCTAGCACAGGGGTCGGCAACCTTTCAGAAGTGATGTGCCGAGTCTTCATTTATTCACTCTAATTTAAGGTTTTGCGTGCCAGTAATACATTTTAACGTTTTTAGAAGGTCTCTTTCTCTAAGTCTATAATATATAACTAAACTCTTGTTGTATGTAAAGTAAATAAGGTTTTTAAAATGTTTAAGAAGCTTCATTTAAAATTAAATTAAAATGCAGAGCCCCCCGGACCGGTGGGCAGGACCTGGGCAATGTGAGTGCCACTGAAAATCAGCTCACATGCCGCCTTCGGCACACGTGCCATAGGTTGCCTACCCCTGTCCTAGCACTTCCACCACTCCTATGACCCATAGAGCAGCTCTGGTGGGAGTCTGAGAAACAAGCCAGTGAGCTAGCCAATCTGTTATGAGGATTAAGGACAGACACATTAAAAATGTCTCGGAGCAATTCCATGAGTCATTCAAAGTAGTAAGAGCCCCAGTTCATTTCAGAGTGAATCTGTCTAGTTTCGTTTGTGGATTGCTTGTGGTGTGACTTTTTAATGTCTCTGCTCCTAATCATGCTGGTTTATTAGCAACAGCACCTTACACGGCTGTCGCACCTTTCACCCAAGGAGTCCAAAGCATTTAACAGGCACCAAAGCAACCTCACAACACTCCTGCCAGGCAGGGCGAGTATTGTTATCGCTGTCTGTGAGAGGGAACTGCAGGGAGTGGACCAAGGTCACTTAGCTCGTTGGTGGCAGATCTAGGAATGGAAACGAGGTTCCTGCTTTTTGCTCCACATTGACATCAGGTGGGCTCTTCACAGGCACAGAGTAGCTTGCAGAATTGGGGCCTCAGAATCCTGCCTTTCAGTTTTTTGTGCCAAACAGCAGAACACACTGACTCCAGCAGCAACCAGCCCTGCACCATTTCAGTCAGCTGGACTTTTGTACCTGCCTTCAATGGGAACAAACACACAACAAGACAAAGCCACAAATATCAGTGCAGGTGACTGATGCTTAGATAGCGTAAACGTGCTCCTAGCAAGTGAAGATGGGTTGTACGCAGATCCCCAGCAGAAATAACACAACGGGTTGCTGCTGACCCACCCAATCATCTCTGTCGGGTAATTTGCATGTTTAGAAGGTGTCATGTGACCTGCTGAAGGGGACAGCCCTAAAGCGTTGGCACTAGCAAGCAGCATTGCCACGCCACGCCGTTTAAAGGAAGGTGCATCCTTCAGTAAAGTTCTTTCAAGCCCTGCCCAACATTTCAAGGAAAAGGAGGGGATCAGAAGCGAACTGCAGTGCAGGAGGTTGTCCCCTTCACTGCTGCGTCCATATGGTCGCTGAGGTTTTTGTTTGCTTTTTGTGCTTTATTAAAAAACAAAACCGTGTTCAGTTTTTACATTACAAACCACATACCCTCACTTGGTCGGAAGCCTGTTGGGAGAGTGATGTTGTTATGGGAGTTACACGCAAAAGAGAATTGAACTGTCTTGCTCTGTGTTTGTACAGCACCTGGCACAGTAGGGGCCGGGACTGGGGCTCCTGGGCACTAGCGCAATACAAATAATAAAATCTGTGAGCATATAGATCGTTAATCTAAAGAGTGCCATCTACTGGCATATCAGAATGTGTAACATTGTTCTTAAATTTGTAGGACAACAAAGTTGTTGTTGTGCACTCCAAATGGCTTCCGGATTACATAGGTCTTAGCAGATCTCACAAGAGACTGAAACCAGAACTGCCCAGCCGTCACTTGAAGCTAAAGGGGTGTTTAATCAGACTCTCTAAAACCATTTCTGTTAAGACCCATTTAACTCAAATGCCCAGCAAGCTGTAGGTAGCAAAGCTGTCTCTGCTAAAGACTTAACATCCCCTCCTCATTCATTTGGAAGTCTGAGAAAGCTGGTAGTTCAGCCTAATTTGATGTCAGAGTCAGTCTAGTCCTCTTGAGGATACCCCCAGCAAAAGCAGAAAATCCCAGGCTTGCAATTACTAAGGTTAAAAAACCAGGTCAGACTTTTTTGTTTGTTTTGGAGAAAGCTTTATGGCCATTTTCATTCCTCATAAAATAGCAGCAAAGGACACAAACAAGCCATTTTCATTCTCCTTTTGTGGTTCACTTTTAAGATCCATCAGATGTGGTTGATTATAAATGCAAAAGTAGAGGAAACCATTTGAACAGCTCAGGCTCTGTCCATTCTACATGGAATATTGTATTGAAATGTCAAGCTTGCGTGTGCTGTAACCGATTGGGATAAGGACGAGATCTTCTGCGCAACCTTTTAAATTGTTGCTAATCATTTGAAATTCACTGCGTACCTTTGGCTAGATCGCGCATAGACTCTTGTGTGAGGTCCTGGGTTCTTTAGGAGGCTGGAAATGGAAAATCCAGCCACGTGCCCTGGAGGCTGTAGCTGAACTTAAAGAAAACAAGGATTGAACAAGTGAATTCTCACCCCAATCTGAAAAAGGCAGAAGGCCCAAAAGGGGGAGACTGGTTTGCTCCATTGCTGGGTGAACATGGAGACTGAGGGAGGGCGGGACTCAAGAACCTTCTTTCTAACTTTCTGTAGCATTTTATAATCCACTTTGCTATCGCTACCGACAGTGCCTGGCAAGGGATAGCTCCAGATACATTCCTGCTCTTTAAAACCAAACCTCCTCTTCGAGATTCACTCTTATTGCCCGTGACTAAGCACAAAAAGGATGATCATGGCGTATTACTTTTCATTTGCACAGGGTTCAATCAGTGATAAAGTTAAAGGGAGGGAATGTAGCTATTCCCAGAACAAAAAGTCATCTGTTTGCTTTCAGGGAATTTGACTCTTACTCCATCAATTAAATGGAGAACAGTAAAGCTCTTTTGTCTGCCAGGGGATGAGGAGAAAAGAGGCAGGGCTTTCTTGTGAGATAACTAGTTTCATATGATCACCTAAAAGCCTAAAATTGGTTTTAACGCTTTAAAAAGTATATGTAAACTGTAATTTTTAATGGATCTTATATAATTGATTTATTATTTGTGATTGATTTATTTTTTTAAACCCTGATCTTGGAAACAAACACCAGTTTTCTGGGTATACTGGAATCCGCAAACCAATTACATCTTTCTTTCTTTCTTTCTTTCTTTCTTTCTTTCTTTCTTTCTTTCTTTCTTTCTTTCTTTCTTTCTTTCTTTCTTTCTTTCTTTCTTTCTCTGGAACTTGGGACCCAGTAGCTTGAGTCGATGAAGGCCATGTCTACACAAGCGAGTTTACAGCGGCATAATTGTACCGACGCAGCTGGGCTGCTGTAAGATCTCCCGACGACATCATAAAACCACCATCTCAAAGAGCCTTGGTAGCTATGTTGGTGGGAGAAGCTCTCCCGCTGACAGAGCGCTGTGCTCACTACTGCTTATGCCGGAGAAACTTATGTCGCTCAGGGGAGTGTTTTTTTCACAAACCCCTGAGCGACATAAGTTTTGCCAACCTAACTGGTAGCGTAGACATGGCTTAAACAGCGGAACAAACAAATCTGGCAGTTCGGTGAAAAACATTCCCATTTTGTAGGATTTTACTCATTAAAAAGCCATGTTGCCTAAAGGCTGATGTGCAGATTGTTCCTGGAATACAAGGGATGGTTTGCTCTCTAAAGCAGAAGTTCCCCAAATTATGGTCCATGGCTCACTGGGGTCTGGAGAGTGATTGCTGGTGGTCTGCAGAGAGCTGGTTGATTACATGGTGCTGATTCCGCCTTGCCTTCAGGTGCTAACTTGCATTAAAAGAAGATAAAAATGCATTACGCCCTCTCCTGATGTGACAACAATTGCTGGAGAAGTATCTGCCACAGGGATTTTACAGAGCTGTGAATGAAAGGGAGATACCACTGAGGGTGAACTTCAGGAAGTCTAATTTAGGTTAGCGCTAGTGAAAACCTGGGATCTGAACGCCTAGTTTGGGTATATAAACCTGGATCTAGATCTAAATTTTGCAACCCAAACCCATCTCTGGGTCAGATGCTTATGCATGGCCCTTATCTGCTCTACCTAAATGTCTGATCTACTTGCAAAACTCAACTGGAAATCTCATGAGAGCAGTTCTGCCCTCGAGGTTTCCAGAACTTCCGGTAAGACTAGATCTAGGGGAGAAATTGGGATTGGTCAGGCCAGTTCTCCAAAGTGTAGGTGTCTGAGCTGCACAGGAAACTTCCGTGAATGCTACTGGGAGTTGCACAAAAAAGCAATGGGAATAGAAACCCCATAAAGGATGAGAAGGCCTAGCCTGCCGGTTTAGGGTATGTCTACACTGCAGCTGGGTGTATGAATGGCAGCCCACATCAATGTCCACGTGCCGGCTGTATTCTAGCTAACTTGCTCAAAATAGAAGCGATGGCGCTGTGGTGCTAGGATCTGGGGGGTTTGCGCAACCCATGCTGAAGCGCGTGCTGCGGCATCCTCGCTTCTATTTCTAGCAAATTAGCTAGTGTGGGTGTGTCTCCACACACAGGCTGCCATTCAAACCCTCCGCTGCAATGGAGACGTCCCCTTCATGCCAACAGCCTGTAACATGGGGGCTCATGCGGCGGAACACAGCAGGCTCACAGGAAGGACTTGGGAGCAAGGTAGAGGCAACGTGCTTTACCTCCTAGAGGTCACTAGCCCAGAGCAATCCTGGAGGGATCCACATCCAGCCTTTCTTGGGAGAAGACATGGGGTAGAAGAGGGGGCGGAGTAAAGGCTAAATGAAGGGATGTTTGGGAACAGGTTTTCTCCCTGAGTGAGGGAGGGGTGTGTTTGGGTAATGCATCAGTGCACGTTATTCTCAAGTGCCTGTATAGCAAGTAGTAGGGGTAGGCAACCTATGGCACGGGTGCCGAAGGCGGCACGCGAGCTGACTTTCAGTGGCACTCACACTGCCCGGGTCCTGGCCACCGGTCCGGGGGGCTCTGCATTTTAATTTAATTTTAAATGAAGCTTCTCAAACGTTTTAAAAACCTTATTTACTTTACATACAACAATAGTTTAGTTATATATTATAGACTTATAGAAAGAGACCTTCTAAAAATGTTAAAATGTATATTACTGGCATGCGAAACCTTAAATTAGAGTGAAAAAATGAAGACTCGGCACCCCACTTCTGAAAGGTTGCCGACCCCTGTAGTAGGCTTTATTACTTATGCAACTTTGAGACATACCAGAACACCCCTGAAATGAGTATTCAGCAAAGAGATCGTTTCAAAGCTCCCCCCTCCCCTCCCCAGTACTGTATCTGCTGGCAGTCTAATGGCACCAAGAAACTAGCTTGTTTAGGCAGGTTGGGCCAAGTTCTGCCCTCGGCAGAAATCATTGCGGTTTGCATGGTTATCGTCGATGGCAAATTTTTGTTCCACTGTTTTCCATGCAATGTTTTTTTTAATATTCTTTTTAAGGCACAGGCTAAGCCATGGTATAATTTAACCTGCTGCTGCGTACAATGGTAGGCCTTGTCCTCCTCCCCTAATGCTTTTTTTTGAATTGCAGAAGCCACATGCTGAGGTGTGGTCGATATTTTTGAAGCAGCTGGCAGACTCCACAGGGTAATTATGCTCTCAGGTCTCAAATAGCCTGTAGTTCTGTGACACACAGAAAATGCTGATGGGATGTCTAGTCTGCCTTATCCTGCTGAGCGTCATTTTCCTTTGACCTACTGATTCTTTGCAACTTACTCCCTTAATAGGGGAAGGCAGTACGGTCTAGTGGATAGGGCACTGGTTGAGGAGTTGGGACACCTGGGTTCTGTTCCAGGCTCTGCCACTGACCTGCTATGGGGTCTTGGGCAAGTCACTTCACCTCTCCAGGCCTGTTTCCTCTCCCACTCTTTGTCTGCCTTGTCTATTTAGAATGCAAGCTCTGTGGGGCAAGGACTGCCTCTCACTACGTTTGTGCAGCACCATGGGGCCCTGAGCTCAGGTGGGGGATTGAGGCACTACTATGCCATAAATAGTAGTATTGATCTGCAGTTTTATTGCATCTTTCACAGGCTATTTCCCCCCAATACTTTTAGAGATAAAGGGTTACCCGGTCCCTGCTGAATGCCTTTTGTGGCCATCTGAGAGGCAGCTCTAAAACGACTCTTTCCCTGGGAACTATCAAGTGGGTCGGTTCTTTCTGCAAGGCCTTCAGTCCCAGCTCACAGCTAAAGTACATCCAGTCCCTGTTGTCGTTCTGATAGGAGGAGAGCGCAGGGGACTGGGAGCTGGGACTCCGCCGAGCTAATCCCAACTCTACGGTGCAGCCGTGGGCAAGTCGCTTGGCTTCTCTTGGCCTTGTTTGCCCGTCTGTCAAGCGGGGATGCTGGGACCGCTCCCAGCCGGGGACGACGAGGGCCGCATGTGGGCACTGCAGTAAGAGAGGACTGGCGGCCGCTGTGATTCTGAGGCAGAGCAGCAGGCGAATGGCACTGCGCACCAGGGAGCGGTGCCAGGCAGCTCCTGTCTGGGCTGGGCTGGGCTGCTTCACTTGGCAGAAAGATCAAGGACTGAGGAGTGAGTGTGTGTGGGGAGGGAAGTGGTCAGGCTGGGGGGAACAGGTCGTCTGGGGAGGGAGGGAGGGCTGGGCTGGCGGAAGGGGTCTCGCGGGTGAGGAAGACACTGAAATGGTGAGAGCTGTTCTTAATGTGATTTTTGGTCTAAAGTGATAACGATCCTGGGCAAGCGTCGGACGCGGTGAGATTCCAGCCGTCTAGTGCGGCACAGCTTTTGTTGCTACTTTGTATTATTTAAGGATTTCTTCACCTTCAGTGCTTTGTGCATTGATCTGCCATGAATCAGGGAGACAGCAGATCCTCCTCCCCCATGGATTTAATGAATCCCTGGTCTCCATTTCTCTCCCTGAGATTTTCCTCAGGTGCCCATTGCTTTTCCCACTGGACTTAGGGCAAAAGCTGAGCAAAGTGATGTCACTTGAATGATTGCTGTCCTGTTCCCTTGAGCAGAGGATTATTGAATCAGAGAGATGGCACTGCACCAAGACACATCTCCATCTAGTTCACCTCTTTACTCCAGCCAAGCCTACACTACTTCTTACTTCGGTATAACTTACGTTGCTGTGGGGTGTGAATAAGCCACCCCCCGGAGCAATGTTAGATAACGCTGTCCACACCGGCGCTTAGGTCAGTGTATGTCAGCGGGAGCAGCTCGCCCGCCGACATAGCTCTCCCGTCGGTATAATAAATCCACCTCCGCGGGAGCTGGGAGCTCTCTCCCGTTGGCGTAGTGCTGCTAGTGTAAACTAGCCCTCCCTCTTTGCACTATAGGCTGCTTTTGGCCTCAGAAGTCATGGATTTTTCCCTCTGCCATCTCCCCAAGTAGGTTATTAGCAGGATTACATCGTATGACAATAGACCTGCGTCCCTATATGTTACGGATAATACGACGCAGTTCTGTAGCACCATTCGTCCTGACGATATTAAGGCAATGTGCAAATACAACAGCCGGGAGTTAGGTCACAAATCACTTCTCCCACCACCACAGGACAGCCAGCTCTGAGATGGAAGGCAGCAGCTGATTAACAGCGGAACAGCCTAGCCAGCCAGTTCTACACAGCAGCTTAGCACGTGAGGTGTAAAAGAATCCCAGCTCTCATTGAAATTGCAGGTGATTTACAAAGGCAGGATGTGGTTTCCTGAGCTGGAATACAAGCAGAACACCAGGGCTAACACCTCTACCTGGACGACAAGTATCTTTAATGATTACAAGTGTTCAAGACTTTAAGGTTTTATGTTTCTTCTGGACAGCAGTAGGTCTAACAGCTTCATGCCAGAATAGTGGTTCTGTTGTACTCTGTATAGTTCTTACTATGGTGATGAGCACGATCTATCTGAGCATCCTCAGCCTTTCTCCATAATAGAACCCCTCTCATTTTGCAATATACGAAGGGCAGGGTGATCACAGTTTACCCGGAGACCACAGTTATGCTCACAGCACACACACAGAGAAGTTAGACAAAGAGAGACAATATGCTTGCAGCATAACACAACTTTATTTCTTGGAATTCAGGACAATATAGAAGAACCCTGAAACAGAGAGAGACAAAACAGGCTGCTCCCTAACACAGAGCGGCTCAATTCATCCTAGCTTAGACTCTCTCTCTCTCTGCAGAGTGGCTGGTGCTAGGCCCAGATCGCATCTTCCCTACAGAGACCACTAGCGTCCAAGCAGGACCAAGGAAAAAACTCCAAAATTTTAAGTGAGAGCTTGTATTGAAAAACTGTGTTAAAATTACACCACCGTCACACACCCCACATAGAGAACTCAGATGGCAGAATGCTACCTATCCAGCATCTGCACCAAGGGACGTACAGTTGGCAGCTGTTCTTGCAGGTGGAGGAGGAGTGGGCTACCTGACCTGCTATAGATCTTTTCCCTCTCTAGCTTCTACCAGCCAGTCTAACTATGGACTCTGCAATTCATGGGCTGGGGTGGCACTAAAGAAATATGATGTTCAGACCTATAAAAGAAGGACATTTAGCCAGCAGCTTGTGCAGTTTCCTAGCTTGGGTTTAATATAATTCAGATAACTCATGTCTATAAACACACTTGGGATTAAATGCAATATTTGAATCATGGGCCAAATCCTGCATCCCCACCTGACTTCAGCTGGGCATGCGAGGATGGCAGGACTTGGGCTCGACTTCAGCACAAGTTCACCAACAAGTCTCAGTCCATCGGACTAGGGTCTGAACGACTGTGAACTTGAGCTTGGATTTCAGAGAGGGAGAAGGACGCGCCTCTCTTTCTTCTTAATCAGATCTTCATGTGAACTATTTACATTGGCAAAAATAACACACACCAGCCATCGTCAGCACAGGACTTGACAGGAGCTGATTGGTTTCATAGCACAGAACAGCGGCGCTGTTTCACTGTGTTCTGCTGGGGAGGGCGGTCCCAGTGCTGTGTCTGGGATGCTATATAGGCAGCTCCCTGTCACAGATGGAGCTCTGCTGCTGTAGCTTCCCAGGAAGCTGAGCAGGGGTTACACCCTAGATCTCTCTCTCTCGCACACACACACACACACACACACACACACACACACACACACACACACAAAAATCAGGCAAATCATCCCCTAAAGGACGCGATGGCCACTGAAGCCAGATGCGAAGCGCTAGGGGGGTGATGAGTGGTATCCAGGATTTCAGACGCAGGCTTTTTTTGCAATATGTCGTGAACGCCAAAAGTTGGGACCAAAATTCCCCTGGGGGTGTGAATCCTTTGGTGTGAAATGGGCCCGTTTTTTCTGGTGAACGTCTCATTGCCTCCAAAACAATACAGATCAGATCCAAGTGGCCTGTTTTTCCGGGGTGTGGGACATCCACAATCCTGTGTAGTCAGTGGTTGCTCAGCACCCCTGAAAACCACGGGTCTCGTATTTGAAATTATTGCCCTCATTTTTCATTCCCCAGCTATCATCTGCACCTTATTTATCTGGGTCTCCTTCTGTCCTGTCCTCACTGTGCCCTGATTGCCTGTAGCTTTTGCCCTTCCCTCCCCCAAACTTGTACCAGTCATTGGCCTAGAGCAGGGGTAGGCAACCTATGGCACCCGTGCCAAAGGCAGCACACGAGCTGATTTTCAGTGGCACTCACACTGCCTGGATCCTGGCCACCGGTCCAGGGGGCTCTGCATTTTAATTTAATTTTAAACGAAACATCTTAAACATTTTAAAAACCTTATTTACTTTACATACAACCATAGTTTAGTTATATATTATAGACTTATAGAAAGAGACCTTCTAAAAACGTTAAAATGTATTACTGGCACGCGAAACCTTAAATTAGAGTGAATAAATGAAGACTCGGCACACCACTCCTGAAAGGTTGCTGACCCCTGGCCTAGAGGATCCTGAAAAGCTTATGCTGGTCCAGAACAGTTGTGGGACGGTTTGTCAGGTCAGTCTAAGTTACCTCAGAAATCTACACCTGGGTGGTGATTGGAACCTTTGCCTGGGGTCTCCAGGGCGCAGGTGCCGAGAAACAAGGAGGAAAGCTCTACCCCACTCACCTGGCAGGAGATGGAAGGGGGAATTATCATCCAGCTATTGGTCAGACCCAATCCATGGCTGATGCAAATGGCCATTAATCTTCGTATGTTTAACTTTGACTTTAAAATCCCATGCAGCGCTAAGGTAAACATGAAAATGGCACAAATCACCGCGAGTAATTAACACACACACACACACACACAGAGGCAGCAGTACTGATTTCTACATTAGCATGATAATGAATGTTCTCACTAGAAGCTTGTAATTATGTTTCCTCTTTTCTTTTTTTTGCTCCCTCGGAAAGTATAATTAATTATGAATAGAGCCAGAGTTTGACGCTACCAGATTTCCCCCCCTCTTTTGGTTCCATTTCTGCCCTATTAAAAATGTATGAAGGAACCCGAGGTAAAGTCATTTTCCCAGACAGTTTCTCTCTCTTTTTTTTTTTATTCCTATTAAATTTATAGGCGCAATAGAGAAGCAGAAGGGCACATTGGAGATTTTTTTTTTTTTTTTCTCAGGCTGTCTCCTAACAGACAGTGCCTTACCGCCCTGGAATCCATACCCCTTTTCAAATGCTATTTCTAAAGCAGAGCAGTTTACAGAAAACAAGGGGTAGGATTTTGCTGACCCAACAAGTGACTCTGGGCATGTCGACACGGCAAAAAAATAAACCATGACAGCGAGTCTCAGAGCCCAGGTCTCCAGGCTCCCTGAGCTAGCGCGATGGTGCTCAAAATCGCTGTGTGGCTGTTCCAGCTCGGCTTGGAGCTCCCCGGGTGTTCAGAGCCTGAGCGGGAATGTCTGTATTGCTATTTTTAGCACCAGAGCACAAGCCCAAGTCTGTAGACCAGGGCTCTGAGACTCGCTGCTGTGAGTTTCTTTTGCCATGTAGACATATTCCCCATCCCCACCCCGGGCCTACAGAACTGATGCATTAACAGGATGTAACAGAGGCTTTCCCCTTTTTTCAAAGTGTTTAAAGCAGGAGGCATTGGCCCTGATTCTCTGATGGTATTATTTCCAGTAGAACCTCAGAGTTATGAGCACCTCGGGAATGGAGGTTGTTCGTAACTCTGAAATGTTCGTAACTCCGAACAAAATGTTAGGGTTGTTCTTTCAAAAGTTTTCAGCTGAACATTGGCTTAACACAGCTTTGAAACTTTACTATGCAGAAGAAAAATGCTGCTTTTAACCACCTTCATTTAAATGAAACAAGCACAGAAACAGTTTCCTTCCCTGGTCAAATCTTTTTTTTAAACTTTCTCTGTATTTGTTTAGTAGTTTGTTTAACATAGTACTGTACTGTATTTGCTTTCCTTTTTTGTTTTTTGTTTTGGTCTCTGCTGCTCTGATTGTGTACTTCCGGTTCCAAATGAGGTGTGTGGCTGACCGGTCATTTCGTAACTCTCGTGTTCATAACTCTGAGGTTTTACTGTATTATTCTATCAATTGTATTTATTATAGTAGTCCATAGGGACCAAGTAAGAAGAGATCCCCGTTGTGCTAGGTACTGTACAAACACAGTAGTAGACAGTCCCTGCCCCAAAGAGCTTACAATGAAAATAGACAGAAGAGACGAAGGGCAGAAGAAAGGATATAATACATCAGCAAAACGAACAATGATATAGCAAGAAATGGCATATTATTGCCATGATTATTAAGGAAAGGGAGGGGACACCGAAGTAACTGGGGTGTGGGAAGGGCAGGACAGGAGAGGAAGGAGGACAGTATGGGGGGAAGTGAAGAGGGAGATTGAGGTGAGGGAACTGCGAAGGAGGGAAGGGAGAAAGGGTTGGAGCAAACAGTCATTCAGCACAGGGGAGAGGATGTCCAGCCAAAACTGTAGAAAATACTTGATGACATCATACGTGTCTGTTGGCCCATACTTAACTGCTTCTGTGGCGGCTCTCAGGGCAAGTCCAGAGTGGGCATGCAAAGGTGGCTTTAAACCATCTTTGCACTTTTTCAATCTTGGGGCTGTTCTGACACTGTTCCGGCCCCCAGTGTAAATCAGAGCAGTCTGCGGGCTGCTCTAAGTTTCCCATGGCCATTCCTGTAATAAGGATTAGGGGAGCCTGGCAACCGTACAGGCAGACTCAGCAGAAAGGCCAAGATTTGTGTCCAACATGGAAACTGAATCACTCTCTCACCCCTGAAGCAGAAGAAGTATTCCAGGATGAAATCACTTTTATTCCAGAATTGGAGCACCCACGCAGGACCTTACACTGGTATAACTACAGCGAAATCATTATAATTAATAAGAAATGGTACATTTCTCTATTTAGACAAGCACTGAAGTTACAGCCACGCCAATGAGATCAGAATCAGATGTCCTGTACGCTTTTTGTGTGTGTTCTCATTAACCCAAACCCCCTCCACGGGGCTTGTTATTTCAAATACTGATTAAAATCCAAGTGTTAAACATTCAGAGGCCCCTCCTTGTGTGAAGAGAAACTGGTATCTTTTTGGCAAGTACTTTAGATATTTGGCTGTCCACAGGGGTCCATGGCACAATTTTGGGGATTGTTTTCAATTATTTCCATTTAATTTAATTTTTGTTTATTCATTGCATGTACAACTTGGACATCTCAGCTGTGAAAGTAGGTGGTACATTTTGTTCTCATTAAAGCTTCAAGCCTGGTTACGTCCCAAGGTGTACAGATACTGTGGATTTGATGAGTCACTGTGTAGATGAGCTTCAAGTTTTAGTGTAGTGATTAAAAGGATTGTTCTTATGTACTGTGTCCCTTTTAAAGGTCTAATGTATTCAAAAGGCTACTGGGTGACCATTCCTTCCAGGTATAATGCTCCTAGGTATGATGCTAGAGTTTGTCTACATACAGTTTTTGTACCCCATGGACCATACTGGTTTAGAAACCAGTATAATTAAAGTAGGACAATCCCCTAGTGTGGACTCATTATATTAGCAGAAGGACGTGTGCATACACAAGTTATACTTTTGTAACTATATTTACTGTTCCCCCCACACCTCAGTATGGGTGCAGTTATACCAGTATAAAAGTGCTTATACTGTATTCCTGTAAGGGCAAGGGAATAAGCTCTACCAGTATAAGGCACCTTGATGATGACAGAACTATATTCACACTAGGGGTTGTACCAGTTTAACTACGTTGGTATGAAATCACTCGTTTAGCCCAAGGAGTTACACCAGTACATAAACTTTGCATTGCCTAGGCATGAGGGTTCCGGCTAGAACTCACCTGCTGTGCTGCTGAAAATTCTTCACCTTCCATTAGCAGCACTGGGGTGTCAATGGGCGATGATCGCTGGGGTCATGATACCATCCATGACAGGGCGACAGTCTTCTTAAGCTGACTCTGGTACCCAGCCTCTTTCACCAGTCAATGGCCTGCATCTTGAGTAGCTTCCAGAACAACAGAAAAGCAAACCAATATTAGCAACTCACCTCAGTACTCAAGGGCAACCCACCGCAAAAATTCAAGCGGGACTTTGTAGTGGTTCCACCAGATTCTCTTCTGCACTGAGATCCAACCTGGGGGTGCCATCAGGTTGCTGGGTGCGATTCACTGATTCTCCACCTGCCCCAGCCCTGACGCCAGGCGGCTATAACTCATCACAACTGGTTGTGCCTTTGGGGACCGTGGGACAGATTTGAATTGGAGGGCAGAGCTATGCACAGGTCCACCTCCTCAACATGACCCTGACACACTCCTCCTGCCCACTTTATGCCACCTCTGGGTCCTCTGCCCACAGCTTGATTCTGGTCTTTCCATGCCATGCAGAGGGTGTCAAGTGGACAGAACTAGGGCAGAGAATCTGACCAGGGAAGTGTCCTAGATCTCTAGGGTACAGTAACATGGCTATAAAATGTTCATTTGGAAAATAAAAGGGGTGTTAATTTTCAACACACACAAAAATTATGTTTCAAAACAGGGGGAAAATATTTCATGAAAAATTTTGAAAACATTCAAATTGGTCTGGACGCTAACTCCCAAATCTTTCGTGGAAGTGGTTTCTGGGTCCTTCAGCAACCAGCTCCAGAAAAAATGAATCTACTCTTATGATTTATCGATTTGTATTACAGCACTGGGCCAGCGAAGAACTCCGCGCATTGTTCTCCGTGCTCTACAAACACAGAACAAAAAGACGATCCCTGCCCCAAAGAGGTTGTATAAGGTATAACCACTTGGGCCAGTCTAGCTCCAGGACGGGTTTGTCTGTCCCTAATTTCCGGTACAAGTTTTCCATTTTTTATTGCATCACCCTTTGGCAGCGCGAGCAGGGCCGGCTCCAGGCACCAGCTTAACAAGCAGGTGCTTGGGGCGGCCACTCGGGAGAGGAGCGGCACGTCCAGGTATTAGGCAGCAATTCGGCGGAGGGTCCCTCACTCCCGCTCGGAGCGAAGTACCTCCCGCCGAATTGCCGCCGCAGATCGCAATCGCGGCTTTTTTTTTCTCTTTTTTTTTTTTTTGGCTGCCTGGGGCGGCAAAAACCCTGGAGCCGGCGCTGAGCGCAAGGCAGAAAAATTCTGCTCAGTTAGACAAGCGCAGCTTCCATTGCTTCAGAGGATTCAGGGGGCCTGGGGCAAAGCGGGGGAGCTACGGCGCTTGTACTCACCCGGCGGCGGTCCGGGTCTTCGGCGGCATTTCGGCGGTGGAGGGCCCTTCAGTCGCTCCGCGTCTTTGGCAGCACTGAAGAACCCGCCGCCGAAATGCCGCCGAAGACCCGGACCGCCGCCGGGCCAGGGCTCGCGGGGCCCAGGGCCTGGGGCAAATTGCCCCACTTGCCCCCCCCTCTGGGCGGCCCTGTGCTTCAGTGACGGCTATCTGAGAATTTAACTCTAGGATGTGGGGAGTCTAAAAAAACCAGTTCTCACGACAGATGCCACGGTAGCACATCTGTAAATAAAACCGGCTTCGTGTCATCCCCTCCTCGGCTGGCTGCTGTTTATACCCTCAGCCTTGTTTTATTGCAGGTGTAATTTTTTTCTTTTTCAAATTGTATTTATTATAACAAACGTCTCATGCAAACACAATTGCAGGTTAGTTGGAGAGAGATGCCGTTTGCAGGCAGCTTGGCACCAAGGCAGATTTATTCTCTCTCCTTTCATTCATTTGAAGCTAAAGTAATAGCTCTAACTACAGCTGACTTGGAATAAACGTGTTGTTGAGAAGAACAAACCTGCATTCTGCCTGCCTCTCCCCTCTTTGTCAGCTCCATCTAGGGCGCTCTCGATTTCTTTTTTTTAAATCAGAGCCTTGTCAGTTGAAAGTTTATATGCCCTATTTATAGCATTCCAGTGTCTCCGAGCTTTTATAGTCTAGCATAAGTAGCTCTTTACTCTGGGCTCACAGGGAGCCTGGCATGAGTCTGAGCAGTGTATGCACCTCCATAATAGCCCTTTTATACTTCCCCATGGAGGGAAAGCATGCCCTGCTTTTGACAGACTAGTCTGATTTGGATCAAGCCGTTTCTGAGGCTGGCACCGGTCCCTGCGAGTGGGAGGAGGCTGCCCTTGAGATCCTAATCTCCCAGCTCCTTTCTTCCACCAAGTTCTCGCCTCCCTACCCTGCACAACAAATGAAGTACTTGGCTGTTGCTTTGGGCCTAGGGTCACAGCCGGGTCACAGCACCCTGTCTTAGCCAGGTGAGCAGTCAGTCAGGCGGAGGCTTTGGCTACGCTGCACGAGGCGGTGTTTTTACAGCCGGATACGGAATGTGCATTAGCCACCCCGCTGTGAAATCCTAGCAGAGACAAGGCACCTGGGGCTTTGACCATGATGTTGATAGGTGAGGTCAGCGCTATACCCCATGCCCGAGCTTGACCTCGCCTCGTCTACCTCACCGTAAAACGACAGTGCCTTTTCGCCACTCGGATTGTACAGCAGCACATTAGTTACCCCTAGCCAGGGCCGGCTCCAGGCAGCAGCTTAACAAGCAGGTGCTTGGGGCGGCCACTCGGGAGAGGGGCGGCATGTCCAGGTATTCGGCGGCAATTCGGCGGAGGGTCCCTCGCTCCCGCTCGGAGCGAAGGACCTCCCGCTAAATTGCCGCCGCAGATTGCGATCGCGGCTTTTTTTTTTTTTTTTTTGGTTTTGGTTTTTGGCTGCCTGGGGCGGCAAAAACCCTGGAGCCGGCGCTGCCCCTAGCACCCATGGGTCAAAACACACCTGTTTTGGCTATGAAGACAGAGCCGGAGGATGAATTCCTGGCTGCACTGATGCTATGGTCTGTGGTAGAGTTCTTCGCTTGTTGCACCCAGGCATGCCGTTGCCATTGACTGTTTGCCATCACCTATTTTCTTGCCGCTCCGGCAGTGATGGGCACTGCAGGGCTGTGTGTGTACAGAAACAATCGTATAGGACCAGGTTCTGCAGCCCATACTCAAGTTGATGCCAATCAGACCACAAAGAGGGTGTTACTCACTCTGCAGTATCGGACCTGTAGTTACGGACAGTCAGGTAACAACGTTTTCAACATGGTTAATATCCCCTCCACTAATTAACCATTGAACTCATGCCTGCCCATCCGTAGGAGGCCACACGGAGGCCAGGATGGATCAGAGACGACAGCTGAACAGCACAGGTGAGCACATGCTGCTGCTGCTTTTGACAAGGACTCACCATGCCCTCCCTGCGCGTGGGTGCTGCAGGTGGCTTCAGACATGCTAGCCGGCTGGGGTTTGACCACCACACCTAGCTGCTGGGACCCTGGCATGAGGGCAGCCCACCTCCCTAGCTCTCCCTTGAATGCTACGCTGGAATCCAGCCCTTTGGCAAACTCCCTTAAGCAATGTGCCACTCACACACCATTCACACTGGTTGGCTAATGTTACTGGGTGTCTTGTGAACCTATTCATACGCTTCTCCCCCCTCCTTCCCCCCCCCCCATGACTGTCTTCCCCAGCTTGGCTCCTACAAGCCCTTTCCTCCATCAGCAGTCGTCGTCCATGCAGTCACTCCTTGGTATAATAAAGGTGTGACCCCCAGGAATGCTGGGAAGAGACTGGCCTTCATTTCCTGGCCCGTGTCACATGGCTACTGTTCCACAAGGCTTTGTTTTAGTTCAAGTTTCCGAGTGAAATACACCAGGACATTTCCGTCCTCTGGGGCCAGGCTCCATTCTCCTCCCCTGGTATCTGAGCCCCGGGGAGGTTACTGTGACTTTGCCCAAAACATCTCGGTGCAACTCCTGTTACATGGTGACCTGCTGCTCATTTCTTCAAAGATTTCCTGGAAAGAGGAAACTTTGTTAGTTGGCCTTAGAAAATGCAGCAGGCATTGGCTGGATGGGTGAGATCCAGCCGAGAATGACAGAGCATTGGGGGCATCGGAGAAGAATACTGAGGTTCCCCTGACTTTAATGAAACCAAGGGGCCCAATCTTGCTAGGTGCTGAGTGCCCTTAGAGCTCAGCACTTTATAGCATGGTGCTGGTGTGGCAAGAGCAGGCTGGAACACGAGAGGTCTAGACATAGAAATGGAAAGTCAAACTCACGGATGGATTGATTGAGATCTTTAAATGTATTTAAAATCTTGCTCGTAATTATTGGAGATTTTGTACAAGGTGTCCCCGAAGATCAGCTAACAGAGAAGAAGACTTCTGTCCGCTAGCAGGGTGTCGGCGCCAGGGAGAGGAATTGCTTAGACTGGCACAAGGGAGTATAATTCAGAATAATGAGATGACAGTATAGACTGGGTAGCAGGGAAAGTTTCCTATTGTAAGCTCTTTGACGCAGGGACCATGTCTTTGTTCTGTGTTCGTACAGTGCCTAGCACAAAGGGCTTCTGCTCCATGCCTGGGGCCCAAGGTGCTATGGAAATACAAATAAATAATTATAATACTTCCTATTTGACAATGAAAGTGTCCCAAGGGAAGTGATGGAAGCCCCATTGCTCATGTCCTTTGAAAATCTGATTGGACAAAGCCCTTGAGAAGACATCCTCAGGCCCCGCCCTCTTTTTGGCCAACGGTAGGGATACCATCCCTACAGCCGTAATGTCCTCTTAGGTAGGTTGATGCAACATGGCTTGTGGGAAATGGATACAACACCCCACTGCTCCATCCCAGGCCTGCTATTTTTCCTCTCTCAGCTAAGCAGAAGGCATGGTGGTTCCTCTGTCACCATCTATTGAATGGCATATGTATGATCAGAGAGTGCTCAGGCAGGAGTTTCCCCTCTGCTGGAGCCAGGAAAGATTAGGATAAAAGAGTATTGTATTCTGCCCCCTGACCCCAACTACTATGTTTAATCCTGTGGAAGGGGGAACACCGTACTCCTAATGAGAGGGCTCCCGCTCCAGCGATTCTCTCAAGGGTAAACGTTTGTTAGAATTTGAAGAAATAAACCCTATTTTATGACATCACAGCAATCGTCTCTGCATTCTCCTGACATATAGAAGACATGGGGCTGGTTCCTCAGCTGCTGTAACCCCATTGCAGTCAGTAGTGCTATGCTGATGTGCCCCAGCTGAGAATCTGGCCCTTCTGTTAAATAGCGCATGGAAGCTGTTCTCAACTTGAACCTAGTTGCAGCCTCTCCAGCGAGATGAAGGCTTCCTGGCTATTTGGAACTGGAAGGATCTGGATGATTGCAGCCTGAACTCATCATCAGGTGGAGTGAGAAACTCATTTGTTATCTCCGCTCCTGGCTGTCTTGCCCTTGGAAGGAAGAAGATTAAAAGTTGAATTCTCTGGGAAGGCGGGTGGGGGATGGTGGACTCCTGGTGACATTCTTTTGAACTCTCGCTCATTAAGATGTCAAAAGGCCGGATGCCCTGGCAACTGCCTCTCCTGTCTAAGCAGGATCTTAAATTGCTAAAGTCATCTTTGAGAAAAATCACAGACACTCGCCTGGCCCTGTGTCCATGGGAATATGCACCCAGACAGCTGAACAACTGCCTGACTGCTGTGTTTGAACTGAGATCTTCTTGATAACATTTTCCTGCCGTTCATAGGAAACCACACCAAGCAGAAGCAAAATCCCTCTCTATCGCAGAGTTCATCCTGAAGGGCGTGTCTCATTAAAGGGAATTTAGTGCCCCTAAGCAGGGCTAGACTAAGATCCAGTGGCTATCCGCAGAGCCAGTATAGCGCGCACAGCTCTGTGCAGGCTGCCCCACTAATGTGACTCAAGCCAGACCCGCAGGGCCCACTTCTAGGAACATAAGGTGAGTTCAGTCTTGTCACTCATTTACTCCTTGACCTTTGCTGAAAGGGCCAGAAATGGTGTCATCTGGAACTGAGTTTCATGCAGGTTTTGGTAATGTGGATGCTTGTCCATGGGGAACTTAGTTGAGATCACAAAACTAATTTCATGTAATCGTCAAACACCAATAGCTGTTCCTGTGTCACTGGGAAAGGAAGGATGATCTAGTAGTTAGGGACTCAGGACACCAGGGTTCAATTCCCTGCTTTGTGACAGACTTCCTGGGTGACCTCGGGCAAGTTTAGTCTGTGCCTCAGTTTCCCCATCTGTAAAATGGGTATAATAGCACTGTCTTATGACACAGGGGTGTTGTAAGGGGAAATATGTGAATGATTGTGAAGTGCTGAATACTATTATGGGCTGTATGAGTGCTTCGATAAAGATGAGGCGGGTGAGGTAATATCTTTTATTGGATCAGCTTCTGTTGGTGGAAGAGACAAGCTGTCAAGCTTCACAGAGCTGCTTCTTCAAACTCTGAGAAGCTCAAAAGCTTGCCCCTTCCACCAACAGAAGTTGCTCCAGTAAAAGGTATTACCTCACCCGCCTTGTCTCTCTCATATCCTGGGACCAACATGGCTACAACATACATAGATAAAGTCAATTATGCATTTGTACAAGCTCTGAAGGGGGAAAAGGCTGTTTAATTTTCTTCTCCTGGGAAAATTCAGGGTGAGGGGTTTCCTGGGAATTTAGCAAAATCTCCTTTCTGCCATAGTACTGCACTTTGTTAAGATGAAGCAATTCACATATGAGAAGCATGTGAAAGATAGCATGGAGCAGTTACACTGAAAGCTGATATGTGCTGTGTGTCTCCATGTGCACACACACCATTGAACTAATATATGTAAGTGAAAACAGATTGGCAAAAGCTGGAAATAGACGGTGATGTGAGACTTTGCAAACAGAAGGCTAGACAGGGGAATCTTGGCCTTCTGCTCCTACTCCCAGACTTCTGCTGCTGTGTCTTTTCAGCAGATAAACCTCTGTTAAGTTGCGTTGTGAGGGCTCGACCCGAGCTGGACTGGGTCCTGACTCCTTCCTTCTGTAACTGCAGTCAGGGCCGGCTCCAAGTTTTTTGCCGCCCCAAGCAAAAAAATGTTCTCCCCCTTCCAACCCCTTCCCCAAATCCCCAGCCCCGCCTCCTCCCCCGCGCGCGCCGCATTTCCCCTCCTACTCCTCCCTCCCAGGCGGAGGTGAGCTGGGGGGGGAACAGTTCCTCTGCCCCACCCAGGGTTACTTCCTGCGGCCCTCCCTGCGCCCCCCCCCCCACCGCCGCAGCTCACCTCTGCTCAGGGCCGGCTCCCAGCTTTTTGCGCCCCCCCCCCCCAAAAAAAGGAGCCGGAGTGCCGCCCCTTGGAAAGTGCCGCCCCAAGCACATGCTTGGAGCGCTGGTGCCGAGAGCCGACCCTGACTGCAGTGTTCCCATTCCCTGCTACCTCAGTAGGCATGAGACTGAGAATAGAAGTGTCATCCCCAAGGCCACTAGTCAAGCAAATATGATTGCTAGTGGAGCTCTCACTTTCTCACAACAGGACAGCACTGCTGCTCGTTGGGTACTTACACCAACGCAGCTTGCTTCCTTGAGCCTTTATGCCCTTCCTCCAGGAACCATATATTGCCTCTGGGATAAGGCCACCAGGCAGGGGACGGTCGTTTCAAGGTCATTTTACCACCAAGTTTCCCAGACAACTTACCACCGCCAAGCCAGCAAATCTCATGACAATGAGCCTTGTTGGGTTCTTCTAGACCATCCCAGTGCCCCTGCAGGTTTGTTCTATACCTGTCAGTCCAGGCCTCATGCGGTGATAGGTTACCACCACTTCCTTTGGGTGCTTATCACAGTCTCCTAGATCTCACACTTAAGAGAGATTTTCAGATGTTGAGCTAAATGTTCCAGTGTTCAGTTTCATCCCGTCACTTTGCGTTGATGCTGCCTTGGGACCAACCTTAAACAATTTGTCTCCTTCCTTGGTGGTCTGGCTGTAGAAAGGGATCCTGAGATTTGAACCCACCCGTACAACTAGAAACCCAGATATGGCGGAATGGCTGGAATAAACATCAATTCTTTCCGTTTGCTTCTAGCAACACTTAGGAACATTTTAATTACAGTTTCTTTTGACCCCCTTATGCCCTGGCATTTCTGTTTTTTTCTGAAATCATTTCACTCCAGTCAGAAGCAATTTAGGTATCAAGTATTCGACCGTTTTTGAATTTTTAGAAAATGGATTCCAAACATCCTTTTGGTTTTTGCTGTGCTTTAAAAAAAAATAAAAATAAAAAAAATCTCACATGGTTCTCATGTTCCAGGTTTTCTATCTTTCCAAACTTTGTACCAGCTGCTTCACAGCAGCAGAATCGATATTCCATCTGTGGAATATATGAAGTGTCTGTTCCAGTTTTTAAAGTGCATAATAAGTCTTTTAAATGTACAGCGTGTCTATTTTGGCCTCTTGTTGTTTTTTTTAAATGGGGGCCTTTACTTGAGATTTACATGGGTAGGAAAATATGTCTGTCATGGCTTTAGAGAAACTGAACTTCTCCAAAGGAAAAACTCCTCCAGCTGAGATGATCCAACCAGTGGGAAGTGGGGCTGATCTTCCAGTCCATACTCAGGCCAATCTCTCATTAGGGTCAATGGGAATTGTGCTTGAGTAAGGACTGCAAAATTGGGTCCAGTTTCTTTTTCCATACACAGAGAATGACTAGATAAGGCCTTAAATGAGCAGTGTAGAGAAAGGCATAAAAATTACATTGCTAAATACAGCTGGAGTTTCTTAAAAAAAAACCCACCCACAACACCACCACAGCTACCCAGAAGTTGAAGTCTCTAGTTAACATTTGCACTGCATCTTAAAGCTAGTTTCAGAGTCAGACACTCGGTATTACTGTGGGGAGACATTATCCTTTTCTCCTGTTTTACTCATAACCAAAAATATGATACAAGGAGACGTGAATGTTTTTTCTTGTTACTATCAGCGTCATAAATTACCACAGTTCTTACTCATAAGGAGCCTGCTTTTGTTTTCAGACATGCAAAAATGAAAGCGTTCCTGTTATTTTCTGTGTGTGTGTGTGTGTGTGTGTGGTATTTTCTAAGGCAGTAGTTCTCAAGCAGGGGTATGCATACCCCTGGGGGTACTGAGAGAGCTTCCCGGGGGTACATCAACTCATCTAGATATTTGCCTACTTTTACAACAGGCTACATAAAAAGCACTAGCGAAGTCAGTACAAACTGAAATTTAATACAATGACTTGCTTATACTGCTCTATATACTATACACTGAAATGTAATTACAATATTCATATTACAATTGATTTATTTTATAATTATATGGTAAAAATAAGAAAGTAAGCAAGTTTTGAGTAATAATGTGCTGTGATACTTTTATATTTTTATGTCTGATTTTGTAAGCAAGTAGTTTTTAACTTGAGGGTACGCAAGACAAATCAGGCTCCTGAAAGGGGTACAGTAGACTGGAAAGGTTGAGAGCCACTATTCTAAGGCACTTGAAAATACGGTCTTTTCTTGTATTCTATTGAGGCGAAGAATGTGTAAACCAGTTTGGATAAAATAACACCCCTTTCGTCCTCTATGAACTCTAGAAACGTCCCTCCAAACTAGACCAGAACCCTTGATGATGTTCCAAAGAGTTTGGATCCTTTATTTTCCACCTTGTTTTTCAGTTTTGCACTTCCTGGGCCTCATGCTCCCCTCACTTCCATGTAAATCCAAGGTTTCTGTACTGAAGTGACACTGGTGGGAGAGGAGAATTAGGCTCCTGGAGTCTATCCAGTTGGTGGGAAAGGATGGGACAGAAGCGCTAAAATGAGAGCTGGTGCCCTTTCTTTGGTTCCAGCCTAATCTAGAAACACTGGGAAGCTGTTCAGAGCTTAGTTGTGGGACTTCCACTGCAGTTCTGCAGACTCAGGAGGTTGGCACAGTTGGACTGAGATTTGGACAACACTGCAGACTTTGAGGCAGTAGTGTTGTCTGGTGGTAAAAGCAAGTGACTGAGAATAAAGAGTTCTATGCCGAACGCTGCCACTGACTCCTTGTTTGACCTTTGTGCAATTCACTTAACCTTGCTGTGCCTATTTTCCCCCAGGGGCGAGACAGATTCAAAAACCCACCTCGCATGGGTGTCCTGAAGCTTAACTGATACCTGTGAAGTGCTCTGGGGTCTGCTGGTGGAAGGCGCTATAGAAGTGCAAAGTGGCGGGGTTACTATGCTAGCTTTCCTCTCCTTCACGACAGCTACTTTGCTATCAAACAGAATATCATGGTACTGACATCAAAGCATGTCCTAGGACAATGTCAGTTTAATCAGCTTCCTCTTCATTACTCAGTGCCTATTATTAGAAGGACCGAACAGCCAGCTGCTTTTATCGCTTCACATCATACAGTATCTCTCAACTGCCCATCACAGAAGAGATCAACATCTTCCTCCATCCCCAAGCAAGTCTTATCTTGCTGTCATTATTGCTAATGAATGGCACCAGAAATGCTCCTTCACCAAGCACAGATAACAGACAGGGCTGAGTGCATTCAAGAAATTGATTCCCGCAGCTTTGTGCATTTTCTGCCCTGTTATTCCTTTAGCTTGGATTTGGGGGTCTCTGCCCCACAATACATCCTGCTCTGGACCCTCAGCCGATTGAGAGGTTGGCCTCATATCAGCACTTTAGGTAAGTTGGCAAAGCAAAAGGCAGCTTTGTCACTGTGGGTGAAATTCACCCTGTCCAGGCTTAAGGCGTACACAGCTCTAGCACCGGCCCTCTGCACAGGGGTGAATTTGACCTTAGTAGAGGAAATAGGGTTCACCTGCTGGTTTTGTGTTGACACCGACAGAATTTAAATGCAGCCAGCGTTATCAAAGCAACGAGACTAGTGAAAGCAGGATTGTAGGCAGCCGCCTTGGAGCCGACTACTGGGACCAGCATGGAAATGGTTAAACTACTCGGGACTTCATTTTAATTTTTAGTCCTTTGCTCAATGAAGAGGCCAGAGCATTTCCCGGCCCTTCACAGTTGGTGTCTCTGGGCAAAGTCGGTTTCATGGCATCAGCCCCATTCAGATCACTGAAATGCCTCCCACCATATGATGCAGCAGAGGCTCTGTCTGCCCAGAGGAAAGAATTGGCTTTCCTTTCTCCCTGCCAGGTGCTGCTATCAGCCTGATATGTTTCCATCCCCAAAATGCCAGGGGCCTGACAGATTTTATTCCATCTGTAGCTGCCCTCCTGACAGATTGTAGTGCAGCGGGGGGCAAAAGGGTGGGGGGGGGGAGTGGAGACTGCGCCAGCTCATGAAAACCACTCCAGTTATATAAGCCTGTGCAACACAAGTGAGCCTCCCTCAAGTATTCTGTGTGCTGGCAAGTCCATGTCAGACAAAGGCACCGAGGCAGAGTCAAAGCTAGTGGTCAGGGCAAACTGCAGCCCGGTGGGATATAACGTAGTGGCACTGAATCTGTGTGTAAAGGAGCTTTTCCCAATAGCTTGAGCAATCAGCATGTCCCAGGACTGCACTGTCGTCCTAATTTAGACTGTAGCACTCTGGAACAAATCACCATTAAAAACGCACCCAGCCTGAAGCAAATGTTGATAGCCAAGTTATTATGAACGCCTGAAAATAAGGTAGAGAGAGAGAAGCCAATAAAGTGACCTCAACTACAAAGGCATGAAAGAGACCATTGTAATTAGGGATGCAGCAAACCAGTTCAGGAAAAAATAAAAACACTCCTACTTTCCGAGATTCATAGATGCCCAGGGCAGAAGGGACCATTGTGATCATCTAGTCTGACCTCCTGCATAACACAGGCCAGAGAACACGGGTTCCCAAATTTTTTCTCTCCGTGACCCCATTTTGAGACTTACTGTTTCCTGTGTCCCCAGATCGCAATAAATCAAGATGGCGACTAAGTGATCCAAGGAATTTACGCATTACGTATGTTATTTAATGCTCTCTAATGTGACACGTGAGCTTGTGTGTTGCGACACAGCTTCGCCAAGGCCGGTGGCATGGTAGAAGCTGCACATCTAATCTCCAGTGTGACTTAAATGGTAGATCAATACCGAGACTCATTGGCAGGGCTTCATTTGTGCCAGGGCTTGCCAGAACTGAGCTCCAGCTGAGCCTCTAGGTTTGGCAGTTCAAAGCCCCGGCACGTCTGGGCTTGCTGCATCAGTTATGAATGTAAAAAACTTGCTTGAGCCCCGGCACCTCTTTCATTACAAATTAAGCACTGCTCAATGGACAGAAGTGTGCTGAATCCAGCGTCGCACAAATACGTGCGCGTGAATGGCACTATGAGTTTCAAGGCCCATATTGACAGACCAGGATATTAATTCTTGACAATGACCCAGAACTCCGGGAGAGAAAGTTGGGAATATGTTCCTCACAAAAATCGATCTCAGGAAATTTTGATGAGCTGTACAATTTCAGCTGCTGGCAAATCCATGGCATCAGGCTCGCTCTGAAAGGGGTTTCAGACCCAATCATACTTTGTCACATCCAAATTTGGGGGGAAAGGACACATACTGTTCCTCCAGCCAGCTGAGATGCTCAGCCATCACCTGTGTGGGAGGCTGGAATAATTTCATTGTCAGCCAGGAACTTGCATAGCTGAGGGAAGGATTCATAGCTTGTCTTCAATGGATTGTCCTTCAAGAAAACAATTTTCTTCACAAATGCTGTGATGCATTCTCCCAGCTGAAGGATGTGGGTGTTCTTCCTTGCAGACCTGTATATTATTCATTCAGTTTCCCAGATATGTCTGTGACATAGTCAAGAAGGCACATCTTCCTTTGGTTGTACAGAAAATCAATGACTTCGCTGTTTGTGCAGTCCATTGCATGGGCCTTCAGCTTGTCTCTCAGTTCAAAAAATTGTCCCAGTACTTTTCCTTTCGACAGCCAACAAGCTTTAGTGTGGGACAACAAGTCTTGATTGGACCCCATTTCTTCACGCAGTTTTGCAGACAGATGTGCACGAGGAGGCTGAGTCTTGATGTAGTTCACAGTAGATGAGGCCTGCTGAAAAGCTTTGCCTAGCCCTGGACTCAGAGCCTTAGATGTCAGTTGTTCTCTGTGAATCATGCAGTGAGTCCACACAGCAGACAAAGCAACTTTCTTTACCAAGGCACACAGACCTGTTTGTGGCCTGCCATAGATGGAGCTCCATCTGTGCAAAAGCCCACCATGCAAGCACATGGGATATTTTTGTCTTGCATGTGGCTATGTAGCACGTTGAACATTCCTTGTGCTGTGTCTCGTGCCCAGGAAGAGGGAGACAGAACAGAATGTCTTCTAGAAGAGCACTCTCCCATGTGTATTTCATGAAAGCCAAGAAGTGTGCATCACGATCCATGTTTTTCAGACACTCCACTAGTGTTTTCCTGATCTGCTGCTGTCACCTCAATCCTTCCTTTTACAGTGTGGTTGGAGAGCAGGTGGCTTTGAATGTATTTGCTTCAGTTTCCCCACACTTTATGTTCACCATTTTGATTGCAGCTGGCCAAATCAAAGTCTCTCCAATTGTGTGAGGCTTCTTGGCCTTTGCGATGCAATAACTCACCTCATATGATGCCTTTTGAGCTTGGTCAGAGACAGACATGGCTCTCTTGAATCGTTGACACAAAAGTTCTTCTTTCCAGTGCTGGAAAAAGGAACTTGGTTTTCCTATGTGTTCCTTCTGGAGGGTTTCCAAGTGTCGTATAAGTTTATTAGGCTTCATGCTTTCTCTAGATAACACTATGACATAGTCGGCGTTTTGGCCTTTCTTTGTTCTTGACCAAAACACTGGTAAAGCCGTACTCAAAGAAAGTCTTGTCGTATTTGCGAGCACGTTTCTTGGACTCCTGTTTTCAGTTCATAACTGCATCACTAGACTCACTGCTGGAGGCTGCAGCAGATACTCTGCATAAAAATGAGTCCATTGTCCCTCTTATCATAAATCAGAGGGAGGAATTCAGTGTTAAGCAAATGAAGGCAGGACTTGATATCACTACACTGGACTTTCCTGGGGCAGCACCGAGCCAGTGAATTACTATGATTCTTTATCAAGTGCCAACAGGGTACTTGGAGTGGCACAATAGAAGATATGGGTCCCGCCTTAAGGAGCTTATGAGCCATGGTAGATTCCCACCTCAGAAAAGGCTAGCACAGGCTCCTACCAGCTGGAACAGAGAGGATGCTCTGTTGATGAGGCTGCTGCCCACGGATAGGGATTGTCTGGATTCAAGTCCCTCAGCTGGATGCTTGCACAGCTTAATGGTGCAGATGGCCAAACTGACGTCAGCACAGCCACCTCCACACAGCCAGCGTGTCCGGACCTGATCCACAAACGCCAGGAGGCCACAGATTTGAGCTACAAAATGGCAGCGTCTGCACAACGGGACATTGCATGCACCATACATGCAAGGTCACACTGTACAGAGGCTGCCATGTTGTGGGTCAGGGGGAAGATCAGACACATTTGGGGGCAGAAAGCATCGTCTGGCAGGCTAAATCCAACCCATTGGACCAGTGACTCCGTATGTTGATGGTACAACCCCATTTCGGGTCATAACCCAGAGCTTGGGAAATGCTGCCATAGAACTTCCCCAAAATAATTCCTAGAGCCGTGCTTTTAGAAAAAACATCCCGTCTTGATTTAAAAACTGCCAGTGATGGAGAATCCACCTCAACCCTTGATAAGTTGTTCCAATGGTTAATCACTCTCACTGTTTAAAAACTTACCCCTTATTGCCAGTCTGAATTTGTCTAGCTTCAACTTCCAGCCATTGGATTGTATTATACAGGTCTGTCTCATCTTACGCGCATTTAACAAGCGCGAATTCAGCTTTACGCGGTCGGCAAAAACAAAACAAAACAAAAAGAGAAAAATAACAATTTAAATACTGTTCCTGTAGTGCGGGCGATTCCGCCCGCCATTACACTCAATGGAATTTTGACTATACGCGGTTTTCGCTTTACGCACTGACCGCGGAACGTAACCCCAGCGTAAGATGAGACAGACCTGTACCTTTCTCTGCTGGATTGAAGAGCCCATTCTTAATATTTGTTCCCCATGTAGATAGTTATAGACTATAATCAAGTCACTCCTTAACCTTCTCTTTGTTACGCTAAATAGATTGAGCTCCTTGGGCCTTTCACTGTAAGGCATGTTTTCTAATCCTTTAATCAACCTTTTAGGTCGTAAAATGCTTTGCTACATTTTTGTTCACTTCTGGCTCACAGCTAGGATGGTACCTGTCAAAGCGTGCAGACACAGTTCTCCAGCCACACTGGCAAGTGCTGCTTGGATGTAAAGCTCACCGATCAGTTGCTGTAAAATCTCCAGCTATTTCCAGATAGTTTGAATGATTGTGAAGCAAACTGCAACCCTGTTCAGGGTGCCTCTCGCTGCTCATAGCACCAGCTTTTTGTAGTAGATTTTTGCTTTGGCTCTGGTTTGTTTGTTGCTAATTTTTTGAGGAAACTTTGTACCAGTTTTTCAACGACTGGTGCCGCTGGTTCAGATGGCAAGGTGGTAAAATGTCTGTGCTTGGTCTACATTAGAGCTTTCACTGCTAGTGGCAGTAGCACAGATACAATGCTGCTGGAAAACAGCTAAGAAACGTCCTAGGGAGTAGCTGCACCTCAGTTGTTCTCCATGGTGTAATTAATAATACCCATGCCACAGGGAGCCTGTTTGCTCATGGGGAAAGCAGTGTATGTTTTTCAGCAGCAGACGCCAAGGTTTCCAAAAGTGACTGGTGGTTTTGGATGCCCAACTGAGACTCTTTAAAAAGGCACTATCTGAGCATCAGCCCCTTTCAAGTGTGTTGAGTAAGGGCCCCCATAATCCCTAGCCACATTTGAAATTCTTGAGCACGGGGCCTCCCTGCCGTTAGAGCCAACCCTTCCAACTCTTATTTAGGTAAAACTTCCAGAAGCTTCCCTGTGAATTTTGTCTCAGGAGACGCGTGAAGGGCCTGGCCCCGTTAGTTGGGTGCATTCCATTCAGTTGCGACTTGAGGTTGCTCAGCACATTGAGGATCAGGCCCCAAGTAAGAACTGCAGGATGTGCACTTTACTTCATTGATGGTATGTTGTCTTGACTGAACAACAGCTTTGAAATGATCTAGCTCTGAGTATTCCTTTCTCCTGGAGGGAGCAATGTATCCTCTCAAGGTTAGTGTGGGTTGCTAAAAACCATAGGTTGAATATTAGGAAAAACGTTTTTATTAGGAGGGTGGTGAAGGACTGGAATGGGTTACCTAGGAGGTGGTGGAATCTCCTTCCTTAGAGGTTTTTACGGTCAGGCTTGACAAAGCCCTGGCTGGGATGATTTAGTTGGGGATTGGTCCTGCTTTGAGCAGGGGGTTGGACTAGATACCTCCTGAGGTCCCTTCCCACCCTGATATTCTATGATTCTATGCTGGAACTAGGGGCGCTGGGGGTGCTTGGCTTGAAGTGGTTTCCATCAGATACAGGGTTTACAGTTTGGTTCAGTGGCTCTCAGCACCCCCACTATACAAATTGTTCCCGCACCCCTGTTAAAAACCCAACCTCACTTCCAGCCATCGCTAAAAGTATCCCCCAAATCCACCTCTGTGAGCTGCCCTTGTTATCTGCAGGTTGTGGTCAGAGGTTGCTAGATAGGATTAACCCAGTGGGAGGCAAGGGGAAAACACCTCTTTTATGGACCTTTTCATTTGGTGGCTGGACAAAAGTGTAAAACGTGTAAATGGATTACTGTCCATGGTTTATTAGCGCTCCTTAATTCACCTCCCAGGGTAAAGGGAAAAGTTATTAGTAGATATATAGCCAGTAATAAGCTAATTCTATCCTGGACAGTTGGGAGTTATGACAAGCTGGTAATTTGTATGTAAGATATAACCAGTAGCGGCGCCAGCTTTGCCGGCGCCCTAGGCGGCGGAAGGTCCCGCCCCCGAAATCCCGCCCCCAACAGCGGCGGCGGAAGGTCCTGCCCCCAAATTTCTACGGGTGGTGGGGGCGCAGGCGCCCCCAAAATAGCAGCGCCCTAGGCGACCGCCTAGGTCGCCTAATGGGAGCGCCGGCCCTGGATATAACTGTAGTTGTGTGTTCAAGATTATGAATTAATATTAGCCATTTATTTCGATGGTAGAGACTGTTTGTCCTGTGGACTTCTCCAGCTGCAAAGGTGTATTGTACCAAAGCAGCAGCTCGGGATTGCCTGCCTGTCTGCTTCCGGACACTGACAGATGAGCATTCCCTGAGAGTAGCTATCTCAAGTCAAAATATCCGGTCGCACAGGAACTCAATGCTTCAGGCTTTCTTCAGCTCTGCATTCGCTGCCATCTCCCGTGACATCTGCATTCTGACTCTGACTGACGTGTGCTCCAGTAACCTACCTGCATGTTATTCACAAAATGCCTCATCAGGGAAATTTTATAGGAAATTAAAGATAAAATGTTCCTATGACAAGATTTCTTCCCTCCACCCCACCCCCAAAGTATTTTAACAAGACCATCTTGCTGGGCTAGAATCTCAGCTGGTGTCAAGCACGGTAGATCAATTGAAGCTAATGGAGCTATGCTGATTTACACCAGATGAGGACCTGCCCTTTCCCCTGTTTTAAATACCTGTATCCAGCCCCCTGTAAATGCCTAAGGGGAGATTGAAATTCTGCACATGTATTCCATGAGTACAGTGAGCTGGTGCGTCTGAGCCTCGTCCCCAGAGCACTGTTGTCCACATCACAAAAACAGCACCACAGCCAGCATTAGCTGGCACCTTTGTTCACAGCCTTGGCAGAGAAGCTGACAACTGAATAGGCCCATGGAGACTGATGGGCAGGGAGAGTGGGAAACTTGCAGCCAAAATTGTTTGAATTCTGGGGTTCAAAGAGTGGAACTAGCAGCTCCCACAGAGAGGTCATTTCACCCTCTGACAAGCTTCCTCTCATCCGCCAGAGGGGACAATGAGCTAGCCCCACCTTACCGCCAGCATCGGACTGTACAAATGCATTATAGTCTTGATCACGCCATGCATGTCTCCAGCGTATAGCCGCTGGAGTTCAGGGCATGTGACTGAGAACTGGATGTGGGCCTTGTGGGGATACTGAAAGTGAGCTCAGAGGTCTCCAATCTGTTGTTTGCTGGGTTAGAGACATGAACTGAGACTGAGCTGGATTTTAATGAGCCTTGATTATTAGTAATTGTGTTGGTAGGAAATGTCCAGGAGCAACATTAACTCTAAGTTTACAAAGAATTTTGTTAGTGTGTGTGTGTGTGTGCACATACAAATATCCTCCTAACAAAATTCAAATTATATATGTATGTTATGTATGCTGACTTGTTTATATTAATCATGTATTAATATTTCATTAGAGGCATGGACTTCTGCTAGTTATTAACTAGCTCCATGTCTGGTTACGTGCTCTGTAAAGCAGATTGTTATTTGGAATTAAAAGGGAAATATATAGCCATAGGAATTTTCGGTGGATTTTTTTTTTTTTTCAGTTTTACTGCGGGAGGGGGAAATTCTATACAAAGTCCAAAGTTACACAGATATGGAGCAATTTAGAGCAAAGCAGTTGGATTTTACAGCTGAAATCAGGAGACAGTGGCAGATTAGGTTAACTAAACTTCTGAGGAGAGTGATAACTATAACTCTTACAAATGATTTAACTTTCATGTGAGGGTTTTGAGGTGTGCGTATGTATGTTAAATTCTGCTACATTAAATGCAGTCAGTGTCTGGGCACTGCAGGTCCCTGGGTGCTAACATGCTGCACAAATGCTGTTGGTTCAATGTTCTTTTCCACCATTCAGCTCCTTTGAAGATTTCTATCTTCTAAGGCAATTTGCTGCTTCTAAATAGGTCCAGATACCTATTGTGGTTAGGAGAGGTTTCTTCAGACACACTAGGCTTTACCCTATAGCAGAGATTATGAGACGCTTCTTATGGCATTGATTAAATATTTTCCACTCTCCTGCTTGCAACTCTGTGAGTGGCACTTAGCAGTGTTAACAAGCAGACTATAGTTGCAGATCTGCAGTGGAGAGACACCCTCCCAGAACTCCATGAGATGGTCACAGATAGGGCTTGGTCTAAAACTCATGGGAGTCAACGGGTGTCTGTTTATTGACTTCAGTGGGCTTTGGATCAGGCCCGCGGATCTTTGGGGCAGTGATGTGTGTATTTATACAGTGCCTAGCACCTCAGGGCCCTGATTCTGATTCCTCTACCAATCAATTCATCGTAATAAGCTGCTTGGGCCCAGCAGGGAAGCACGCACCTTGAGTTTACTCAGAGGCTGGGAAACCAGTTTGGGAGGGCAGAGAAGAGGGAATGACTAGAAAGGTATTTTTGATCATGGAGGATATGGCCAAACCCTGAATCCATCCCAACCCTGAACATCCCCATGGGAAATTGACCTCTGTTTAGTGTGTGTCAATGTCCCCATACCGCATAGCCACTGGGTGGCCTCCTCTAGGTGGGAGTGGAGTGGCGTCGCCATGGTCAATGCAATTGCTGACCGGCCAGCGCTAGGGTTGTCTAGCATCCCTCGTCCTAGCAGCGTTTTCGTAACCTCGACGTGCACAGTAATTGGCGGTTTTTTTAAGGCAATTTGCTTTCCCAAGCTGATTTTTAGTTGACCGTATTCGCCAGCGTTGTGCTATTATTATTTCTGTCCCGTTTCCAAAAATAACTTAATAGCAGTCTCCAGCCGCTAACTATACACCTGTTATTTGCAGCCCACGGAGAGGGAGAGACCAAGGCAGTTCAGAAACAGGCGCTCCTGCCTCTGGGAATATTTTATTCCTATTCACTGTTTGCAGGGGTAAACCAAATAAAATCCCAGCCTGAGAAATCATTTAACATGCAGGTGGGCAGAGAGTCTGCTGAGGGCAGGCTCCCTTTACCATCTGCTGCTTCTTGCCACGCCAGAAAGCAACGTGGAGAAAAGACTTGTTAGTTGCTTACTCATCGGACTCTTTGAGCCTGAACATAACCTAAGTTCCCCCCATTCAAATATGGGTGGCGTGAAAATGTATTGTTGACTTTATTTACAGCGGGCTTTAGTTTCTTTTTCTTTAATTATAAAAGGCAACCAGCAGCCACCTGTACCTATAACACAGCAGTGCAACCTGTGCAGACTGCACATCCCAAGAGGCAGTGCGACACCTTGATTCAAAAACGGCAGTAATCGAGGGAGGCAGCAGGGTCAAGTGGATAAAGAACAGGACTGAGGATATGTCTACATTGCCATGCTGCTGCGGCACAGCTATGCACTGTAACACCGGAGTGTAGACACTTCCTACATCAACTGAAGGGGTTTTTCTGTCCGGGTAGTTAATCCACCTCTCTCAGAGGCAGTAGATAGGCGGACAGAAGAGTCCTTCCATCAACCTAGCTGTATGTACACCAATGGTTACATTGACCTAAGTATGGTGCTCAGGGTGTGAAATTTTTCACGTCGTTAGGTTGATCTACGTTTTGGGTGTAGACCAGGCCTGAGAGTTAGGAGACCTGATTCTACGCCCAGCTCTGCTGTTGACTCATTTGGATTTTTGGCAAGTCACTTACTGTTTCTGGGCCTCAGTTTCCCTATCTGTAAACTGTGGGTAAAGATGCCCTCCTCTTATAGGGTGGATTGAGATCTTTGGATACTTTGGGGCATGATACGGCAGGGCCTGTTCTGCTTCAGTGCATCATAGAGGTGGCTGCTCTGCATGGGGCGAATAATTACAAACCAGACATATTGGAAAAGACTGTGGGAGTCTTATTTCAGGCCGAAAAGCGCTGTAGAAATGCAAGAGATTTTCACAGTTACTTTTCACTTCTGCTCAACTGTATATCATGATTAGTATGTAGTGTGTATACGTGATGTTGTTATTTGTATTACTGTCGTGTGGAGAGGCCTCAGCTGAACTTGGCGGCCCATTGTGCTAGGTGCTGTACAGACACAGAGTGACAGTCAATTTCAACCCCAAAACTCTTGCTATCTAACTAGACAAGGTGGGAGGGGGAACAGAGGCATGACAGGACTGTGTCAAGCTCGCACGGTAGGTCAGTGGCAGAGATGGGGAAAAAAAACCCAGAGCTCTTGAGTTCCAGCCTTAGTGCCCTAGCCACCAGACCATGATACATTTCTCTGTAATGCCTTTCTTCCAAAGACCCCAAACCTCTCTGAATCAGTAACATCTCTCTGTATAGTGTATCTTCCTCCTCCTCAGAAATGCGGCCACTTCTGGGGAAGAATGTTGCAGCTGCTCAACAGCGCACTTTGCACAAGAACACCTTGCACAGTTCAAACTGCAGGGGAAATACAGAAAGCAGAATCTAAGGGCTAGTCTACACTGGCAATGTTAAACCACCTCCACGAGGGACATAGCTCCCAGCGCTGGTGCACTGTCTACACTGGCACTTTACAGCGCTGAAACTTACAGCGCTCGGGGGGTGGGTTTGCAGCGCTCAGGTGAGTGAGAAAGTTGCGGCGCTGTAAAGTGCCAGTGTAGACAAGCCCTAATTGTCATATTGGAATGTGTCTCGGAAACAAAAGATTAAACACCTTTTCTTTAGGACTGGTATCATGGTTCCCTTAATGGCCACAAGCTTTTAGGACTCTGGCTTTCTGTCCACAATAGCCTAGCAAATTTGAACTCAGAACTGTCTGTTGCTAATAAAATGCCCAATGAAATACTCTGAGAGTGTGCCCCTGTGATGTGTGTTCTGTGCAAAGACAGCTGTGCTACTTTTCAGACCATTTCCTTATTAGTATCAATCTGCCAGCATCTCGTCAGTTGTTCATTCACAGCGCAGATTTGACTGCTCTAGTTATTCCTCCTTTTTCTGCTATGTTCATGTTGCATCATTTGTTTCCATAGGTCATGGCCAGCTTGAAAGCAGACATGGAAACAGGCGTGAGCGGTTTTTGTAAAGTCAAATAGAAGAGGCTGTGTGGGGATCAGGTAAGGAACGCTGGAGTGACTGACCGCCCAACGTGAAGTCATAATCCTCCGGCAACTTTCCTTCCTCCCGCCCTACTCCATCCTATTAAAAACATATACACCATGGACGCTGAGAATGGAAAAAGGCCCATTATGTCATTTAGCCCATCTCCTTGTCTGTAACGTGATTGAAGGATGCTGTAAACAGGCTACAATTTGTTTATAGTCTGACTCCCTTTGGTACTAACACACTTGGGCCTTGTCTACACTAGGAGGGCTTTGCCAGTACAGTCATAGTGGTATAATTAACCGGCAAAACCCTCTAGCGTGTACACACTGTTATACCGGGATAACTGTTTATACCAGTATAGCTTATGCTGTGTTATACTGTAGTATTATACTGCCATAAGCTGTACTGCTATAAGCACAGTGAGGTGCGTATAATTGCAATAGTCTACACTAGGGCTTATACCGGCATATCTATGTCCGTAAAAAATCTCAGCCCTAACCCACATCGCTATTGCAGTAGAACTTTTGAGTGTAGACTAGTCCTTATTTTATTTCTTTAAAGATCTATATATTACACCTTTCAGTGTTTCTCTGTGGGTGAAATTCCGCCCCAGTGCTTCAGCCACTTCAGTCCCACTGAAACCCTTTTTTACTCATGTGCATAGAAACATGAAAATAGGTCAACAGCACAATTAGAAGGATCTCTCAAACCAAGCTGCACTGCATCAGCCATTGTGTAAGTCCAATCGTGCCCACCACATCGAGCCTTCCAGAAAAAACAAGAAAAATAGCGTCCACCATGATACAAAAGTCACAGGCAGCTGTAGAGATACCTATGGCAGTGATGGAATCCTGCGTCCATCTCAGCAAGGCAAGACTCATTGACATGCAAGAGTCCATGTAAGAGTCATTGCACATGCACTGCATCGCCGGAGAAAAAAAGGCACCGCTTTTAGCAATTAGCATATGTTTATGCTCGAGCACCCAAGAGTTGCTTGACTTGCTTCTGGCTTTAGGTACGGTACATGGTTGGGTGTGCCTGCCCTAAATACAGAATGAGCTTCACTCATGTGAAATCAAATTGAAGACCATTAAGTGGAGACGTCAATAAGGCCTCAAGAGCTTCTTGCAAGCGCGTTACGCCATTTTCCATTGTGGAAGTCCTTGTAACGTTTTGCTTTACCACTCTCTAGTCCTTTAACAGGCGAAATGCTGAAGTTCTTATTCCAATAGAGATCCAGAGTAAGGACTGCAGGATTTGGGCCATGGCCATGATGAATATTAAACAGCTGAAGAATTCCCCAGCTAAGAAAAGTCCTATGCGTTAACAAAGGGTTGCTGTGAACCACTTTGTAATGGTTTTATTCACGTTCTTTCTAAGGGGCTGATGCTCAGATAAAGTCCATTGCAGTGTGTCTTAGTTTAGAAGCTGCAATTTTATTAAATTTAATTACCTTCCCCCTTAAGATTTAAATAGGAGAGTGGTTTCAAAGCAAGGGTGACTTCTATTTTGCATTTAACTTAGTTTTCCTGGGGGAGTTAGGTGCATCCAAGAAAACGCCCCAGTTTCTTGTATTTTGTCTGTCGTTAGGGCAGTTGAATATGGAAAACGCACCAATATGGGAATACAAGGCAGGTCTCCAGCTCTTAGTCAGTCTGTGAAATCCCCTTCTGTGCCATATTTCAGAAGCATGTTGCATTACCATTTTATCTGATGGAATAGCTATCAACTTGAGCTTAGAAATGAAATGCTATGGGAAATTGGTGCAAGCTATCTATAGATTTGCACTGCGAATATACTTTTGATGAGTTGCTACAACCATATTCATGCAAGTTATATTTAACATTTATATTACTGTAGCCCCCAAAGACCCCACCCAAGACTGGGACCTTTTGTTAGGTACCAGTGCTGCCAACCCTTGCGACTTTGTCACAAGTCTCATGATATTCTGTGTTATTCTTAAAGCTCCAGCTCCTGGAGTCTTGTCATTCTATCAGAGCTTCAGCTTTCATTGAAAAGAAAAAGGATGCTCTAACTGTCATGGGTGTGGGGAAAAGCTTGACAACATGAAGCCTAAAGGCTTAAAAAAACAAGAACACAAATCAAATTAAAAAGAAAACAAAATTATTTGTTAAGCCCATCTTATTTTGGAGGGAGGGGTGTTAACTCATTATGTTTGGATGTTTGTGGTTGGCAATACTGAGGGTGTTTTACAAACTCATTGATAGGTGCAGTATCTTTCCACAAAGAGAATACATTTAAGAAGCATGTAACATAATAGATTTCTAAGGCCAGAAAGGGACCATTATAACATATGCATAGCATAGCCATAGGATTTCATCCAGGGAATTCTAGCCTAGTAATGGTGGGGGAGGGGTGCAACGTAAAGGTTGGGTGGAGAGTGTAAATTGTGTGCAGTGATAAAGGATTATATGGTAGTGGGGAACTAGCTTGATCCCCTTTGTTTCTAGACAGTCAGATGTTTGGGTTTTTAAAAGGTGTAGAATTTCTGTAAAGAAAGTGCCCTATTGTTTTGGGAGGTGCTATTATTCTTACATTAGCAAATGTTTATATTATGGTATGGGACAGTGGTGCTGGGTGCTGTACAAACACAGAACAGCAACAGTCTCTGCCCTAGCAGGATTAGGTGAACTACACTGAGACACACTTCTAATTCTTTCTAAAGTTAGTTTTATTGTTCTTTCCAGCATCACCAAGAACTCAGATGCTGACTCCCCGCAGATGTAAAATAACAGATGAAACCTTTACATGAGGGGCAACTTTCATTTAAGCCACACACACAAAAAAGTCCCTGAGAAATGCCACAGATGCAAAAACAGCTACAGCACAATGGATGCTAAATGGCTAGAGCATAAGCCCCCCAGAATGCAACGCTGATAAATTGAGTCCTTTATCTTCAAAGATAATTGCATCTGTGAGAGGAGGATTTGATCTGCCACTTTGCTTCGCAAGATATTAATTCTGCAAGACTAACACTTACAAACAAGAACTCCAAAGAAGGCATGCATAGACTACCAGATTTTATACATATGTGCGTGTATATGATATATATATATATATATATATATATACACACACACACACTGAGATTGTGGCAAGGGGAAGCCCTTGGACTTGGTTCTTTACACAGCTATGCAAGTTAGCACAGGCCAAATCTTCTTAGTTGGTGTAAGTGAGAAAGCAAAGTTTATCCCATGGTGCTTTTGGACCCACTATTCCAGCGAAATACGATTTGTGATGGTGGACTGTGTATTGGTAGCTGGACAGTCACATAAGATTTGCAGGAGTGTTCCAGATAAGCACACCCACAGACGATGAGAGACCCCCATCGAATTGAAATTACATTTTGGTCTAAGACAGGGGTCGGCAACCTTTCAGGAGTGGTGTGCCGAGTCTTCATTTATTCACTCTAATTTAAGGTTTCGCGTGCCAGTCATACATTTTAACGTTTTTAGAAGGTCACTTTCTATAAGTCTATAATATATAACGAAACTATTGTTGTATGTAAAGTAAATAAGGTTTTTAAAATGTTTAAGAAGCTTCATTTAAAATTAAATTAAAATGCAGAGCCCCCCGGACCGGTGGCCAGGACCCGGGCAGTGTGAGTGCCACTGAAAATCAGCTCGCGTGCCGCCTTCAGCACGGGTGCCATAGGTTGCCTACCCCTGGTCTAAGATGATGAAATCTCTCAAATGTCTGATCTTGCCAGATTTCCACCTGACCCCAGCACTGTCAAACCTAAATCCCCACCAGATCATTCCTTGAAATGAATGTTGATCTGGATCTGAATCTGATCCAGATCCCAGGACCAGCTTCTCTTTCCAGCTTTGCTTTTTACTCTGGGTTCGAATTTACAGAGGCAAGTCAAATAAAGTGTTGCCTAATCTTGTAAAGAAATGTGAGGAGACTGCTCCTGAGTAATGGAAAGTACCCCTCCTTTGTTACAAATATACCCAGTGCCTGCCAGGGGCATTGGGGGAAGGAATACAGGTCTGTCACGTCTTAGGCGCATTTAACATGTGCGATTTCAGCTTTATGCGGTTGGCAAAAACAAGAAAAAAACAAAAACAAAAGAGAAAAATAACAATTTAAATACTGTTCCTGTAGTGCGGGCGATTCCACCCGCCATTCCACTCAATGTAATTTGGACTATATGCAGTTTTTGCTTTAGGCGCTGACCGCGGAACGTAACCCCAGCGTAAGATGAGACAGACCTGTACTCCAAACAGGTTGCAGCTCATTCCCCCCCGCCCCTCTCCAAGCAGGTTGTTTCCTGCGGCAAAAGCTACTTGAAAGAAGCAGAAATAACACAGATAAATAAACCCCAGTGCTTCTGCGGAAATCCAATTACTGCTGCTGAATATGCAGCATGCCAATATCTCAGCCACTCAAATGGCATTGCCTGCTGCATGCCTAAGTGGAATTGAAGGAAACGGTGGTTTGCAAGGGCCACCTGACCTTGCTTCAAACTTTACAAATTGCAATAGCGAACTGCCAGCCCTCAGACAGACATGGGACAAGAAGATAGGACATGGGGGCGGGGGGACAGACAGATCCTCAGCTGGTGAAAATCAATTGACTACAATGGAACTATGCCAATTTACACCAGCTGAGAATCTGGTCCCAACTGACCTTTGGGAGTGGGCTCCAAAGTTTAACTCTTGAGTCCTAAGGGAGAGGATGCTGACCCCTCGCATTTCTGCCTGGTGATCGCTTCCCATTCAACTCTACTAGTGAGGCAGCATTGCTAGTGGACAGGGACTTGGGTTCTTATCTCAGCTCTGCTGCTGGCCTGTGCCTCTCTGTTTCCCATTCTGTAAAACTGAGGTAATGAGACTGACCTCCCTTGTAAAGCACTTTGAGATCTACTGATGAAAAGGGCTAGGTATTATTATTATTATTATTACTCAAGAAGCCAGGGAGAGAGTCCCTCTGAGGTCCCAATCCTGTAATGAGTTCCATGCAGGCAGACCCCTATACCCACGTAAAACTCACTGACATTAGGATCCAAGTAAAGTTAGCAGAAGACGCTGCTAGCGTATCACGGAAAAGCTATATAAAAAGTAGTTAACACATTACGGGCTTGCTCTGTCTTTCATTAAAGTGGGTGGGAAAACTCCCCCGTCCAAACTCCTGTCAACCCCTATATTTCTTGCAAGGGAAAAGAGCTGCTTTAAATATTTCAGCAAAGGAGTTTGAGTTTATTAAAGATGGAACGGCAAAGAGTTCACAAAAGTCTGCTTGAGCTGGCCAATAGTCTGTTAACGATTAGTTCAATCCTCCTATCCTTACTCCGGTCAACTCCGAAGTGAAGATTTAGGCCCAGATCTTGCCGTGAGCGCTCCACAGCTTGCACCATGCGGAGCTCATTGCAGGGTCAGGGCCGTAAAAATGGCAGAGACGTGTACATTTTAAATAATGAATGACCGCGATGGCACAGTCGTTTAGTTTAGTTGTTTGTTAAGAGCCGCGTGTGTCAGTGGTAGCTAATATTGCAGGAAACCACAGGCCTGGGATTAAGAGGCTGCATGCTACACCAGCTGCTGTAAGTAACTTACTGGTCAGGGTGTGTTACCCGCCCTCCTCTGTGCTTGGTCCCCAGAGGATGTGAGTCTGGTACATCCCCCAGCAATAGAGCCCTGTCTGTCTAACTCAGAGAGGTGGGCAAACTGCAGCCCGCGGGCCACATCCAGCCCACGGGACCGTCCTGCCCGGCCCTTGAGCTCCCGGCCGGGGAGCCCAGCCCCCGGCCCCTCCCCTGCTGTCCCCCCTCCCCCGCAGCCTCAGCTCGCCGTGCTGCCAGCACTCTGGGCGATGGGGCTGCAGCGCGGCCGGCCTGCCCCGGAGCTCTAGACTGCGCGGCGGCGTGTCTGGCTCCGGCCAGGTGGTGCGGCTGCCAGTCCTGGGGCTCTGAGCGGCATGATAAGGGGGTAGGGAGCGGGGGGGCTTGGATAAGGGGCAGGAGGTTCCAGGGGGCAGTCAGGGGACAGGGAGCAGGGGGGGTTGGATAGGCGTGGGAGTCCCGGGGGGCCTGTCAGGGTGTCGGGGTGTGGATAGTGGTCGGGGCAGTCAGGGGACAGGGAGCAGGGGGGGTTGGATAGGGGGTGGGATCCTGGGGGGTGGGGGGTCCTGGGAGGGGGGAGCGGTCAGGGGACAAGGAGCAGGGGGGTTGGATGGGTCGGGGGTTCTGAGGGTGGTAGGGGGTGAGATGTGGGAGGGGGAAGATAGTGGGCGGGGCTAGGCTGCTTGGAGAGGCACAGCCTTCCCTATCCGGCCCNAACAGGTTGCAGCTCATTCCCCCCCGCCCCTCTCCAAGCAGGTTGTTTCCTGCGGCAAAAGCTACTTGAAAGAAGCAGAAATAACACAGATAAATAAACCCCAGTGCTTCTGCGGAAATCCAATTACTGCTGCTGAATATGCAGCATGCCAATATCTCAGCCACTCAAATGGCATTGCCTGCTGCATGCCTAAGTGGAATTGAAGGAAACGGTGGTTTGCAAGGGCCACCTGACCTTGCTTCAAACTTTACAAATTGCAATAGCGAACTGCCAGCCCTCAGACAGACATGGGACAAGAAGATAGGACATGGGGGCGGGGGGACAGACAGATCCTCAGCTGGTGAAAATCAATTGACTACAATGGAACTATGCCAATTTACACCAGCTGAGAATCTGGTCCCAACTGACCTTTGGGAGTGGGCTCCAAAGTTTAACTCTTGAGTCCTAAGGGAGAGGATGCTGACCCCTCGCATTTCTGCCTGGTGATCGCTTCCCATTCAACTCTACTAGTGAGGCAGCATTGCTAGTGGACAGGGACTTGGGTTCTTATCTCAGCTCTGCTGCTGGCCTGTGCCTCTCTGTTTCCCATTCTGTAAAACTGAGGTAATGAGACTGACCTCCCTTGTAAAGCACTTTGAGATCTACTGATGAAAAGGGCTAGGTATTATTATTATTATTATTACTCAAGAAGCCAGGGAGAGAGTCCCTCTGAGGTCCCAATCCTGTAATGAGTTCCATGCAGGCAGACCCCTATACCCACGTAAAACTCACTGACATTAGGATCCAAGTAAAGTTAGCAGAAGACGCTGCTAGCGTATCACGGAAAAGCTATATAAAAAGTAGTTAACACATTACGGGCTTGCTCTGTCTTTCATTAAAGTGGGTGGGAAAACTCCCCCGTCCAAACTCCTGTCAACCCCTATATTTCTTGCAAGGGAAAAGAGCTGCTTTAAATATTTCAGCAAAGGAGTTTGAGTTTATTAAAGATGGAACGGCAAAGAGTTCACAAAAGTCTGCTTGAGCTGGCCAATAGTCTGTTAACGATTAGTTCAATCCTCCTATCCTTACTCCGGTCAACTCCGAAGTGAAGATTTAGGCCCAGATCTTGCCGTGAGCGCTCCACAGCTTGCACCATGCGGAGCTCATTGCAGGGTCAGGGCCGTAAAAATGGCAGAGACGTGTACATTTTAAATAATGAATGACCGCGATGGCACAGTCGTTTAGTTTAGTTGTTTGTTAAGAGCCGCGTGTGTCAGTGGTAGCTAATATTGCAGGAAACCACAGGCCTGGGATTAAGAGGCTGCATGCTACACCAGCTGCTGTAAGTAACTTACTGGTCAGGGTGTGTTACCCGCCCTCCTCTGTGCTTGGTCCCCAGAGGATGTGAGTCTGGTACATCCCCCAGCAATAGAGCCCTGTCTGTCTAACTCAGAGAGGTGGGCAAACTGCAGCCCGCGGGCCACATCCAGCCCACGGGACCGTCCTGCCCGGCCCTTGAGCTCCCGGCCGGGGAGCCCAGCCCCCGGCCCCTCCCCTGCTGTCCCCCCTCCCCCGCAGCCTCAGCTCGCCGTGCTGCCAGCACTCTGGGCGATGGGGCTGCAGCGCGGCCGGCCTGCCCCGGAGCTCTAGACTGCGCGGCGGCGTGTCTGGCTCCGGCCAGGTGGTGCGGCTGCCAGTCCTGGGGCTCTGAGCGGCATGATAAGGGGGTAGGGAGCGGGGGGGCTTGGATAAGGGGCAGGAGGTTCCAGGGGGCAGTCAGGGGACAGGGAGCAGGGGGGGTTGGATAGGCGTGGGAGTCCCGGGGGGCCTGTCAGGGTGTCGGGGTGTGGATAGTGGTCGGGGCAGTCAGGGGACAGGGAGCAGGGGGGGTTGGATAGGGGGTGGGATCCTGGGGGGTGGGGGGTCCTGGGAGGGGGGAGCGGTCAGGGGACAAGGAGCAGGGGGGTTGGATGGGTCGGGGGTTCTGAGGGTGGTAGGGGGTGAGATGTGGGAGGGGGAAGATAGTGGGCGGGGCTAGGCTGCTTGGAGAGGCACAGCCTTCCCTATCCGGCCCTCCATATAGTTTTGGAACCCCGATGTGGCCCTCGGGGCAAAAAGTTTGCCCACCCCTGGTTTAACTCAAGCTATGGAGACTCGTGCTTTTAGTCCTAGAGGTCCACAGTGTGTTGGCACAAATGATGATGGGTCATGTCTGATTGTGCTGGCCTGCGGCAGAGGAACACACGCAAGCCCTGCTCCTGCTATGAACTCCTTGTGGATTGCAGGATCGGGGCCAAAAGTTAGGGAAGATGGGGGCGAGGGGAGCACCAGAAAATGAAATAATGGTGGAAAAACTGGAAGATGGTGGGGGGGCTGGATTAATTCCAGTTGGTGGGAATGAGCTGAAGAGAGGATTCAGAAGTGGGCTTTTTTCCTCACTCTGGAATGTTCTGAATTTCTCTTTTCGTTAAACTGCCCAGATTTTCCAAAATGTCCAGTTTGGGGCACAAACCAGGCAAACCAGGAAATTCTGATTCAAGACACAGGTGCCCAGTTCTGGCCTTTCTGAGTGACCTTGGGCAAGTCACTTTGCCTCTTTGTGCCTCAGCTTTCCTGTCTGTAAAATGGGGTTATTGATACTGACCTTCTTTGTAAAGTGCTTTGAGATCTACTGACGGAAAGTGCTGTAAAGAGCTAAGTATTATTATTATTGATTGTTAGCTACCCCTGAAGTCAATGGACGATAAATGCATGTATTCCAGGGCAGAATTTGTCTCATTATATTCTGTACAGTGGTGCTGAGACCCTGAGTTTCCCATTAACTTCAGATGGAGTTGTGGGTACTCAACACCTGTGGAAAATCAAGTCCTAAAATTTCCTCCCTCCGCACCCTCAACTTCACAAGGATGGTGACAATAACTTTGAATTTCCTGGGGTAGGTAAGTTTATGCCCGCCTGCCCATTACACAGCTATTTAAACAGAGGCATGACTTTCTTTTTTTGCCTACAAATCCTGCAGTGATTTTCAGTTCTCCCTGCAGATGTGCTGAACTGTTGAAAAACAATCTGACACCAGCTGACAGAGGTGTGTTTGGAAAGTATAAAGCAATGTAACCAGGCCAATGGTTAAGGCCTCTTTTGCGTTCCCCCCTCACTCTCCTCCCCTCAGCATAAGCTGTGATGTATCTTTAAACAGAAAGGTTTTGTGCCTGCTAAAAGGAAATGACCAAATAGGAAAAACTGGCAAACTAAATAAACTGCAATCAGACAGAACTTTTTGAAATGCTCCTTTAACACCTTGTGTGAACTGTTAGTTTCTTAAAACACATGAGAAAGTTTTACTTGGACATGTTGGAATTGATTTTTCATGTTAATTAGAAGCCTCAATTCTCACTGAAATAAATGGAGTTTTCTTTGCGGAGAAAGCTTGCAGAATCACAGACCGTCTGGAAATATTATTACAACTATGGGCCCGATTTTGCCAATACTTATGCATGTGAGTTAGATCCCAATCCTGCAGACAAATGCACACGTTTAACACGCTGCCAAGTAGCCCCGTTGTGTGTAAAGCAGGGTTGTCAACCACAAGCATTCAAAACTCATGTCATGTCTCCAAAAATCATGACTGACTTTCACTGACCTTCGTAAAGGGTTGAGAGCTACTCACGAAAAGTGCTATATAAGAGCTAGGTGTTATTAATTAATATTATTTGATTAATAAAAGGAGGTTTCTAAAAAAAATGGTTCTCTGGCTTCCTAGCTTTTAGCAGGCACTCGATTCACATTTCCAAGGTTTTTCTCTGCAAGGGTGAGGGCTAGAAACTTACTTAAAAAAAGAAAGTTGGGGGGGGAGGGATAGCTCAGTGGTTTGAGCATTGGCCTGCTAAACCCAGGGTTGTGAGTTCAATCCTTGAGGGGGCCACTTAGGAATCTGGGGCAAAATTGGTCCTGCTAGTGAAGGCAGGGGGCTGGACTCAATGACCCTTCGGGGTCCCTTCCAGCTCTATGAGATAGGCATATCTCCATATATTATATTACATATATTATTATTATAAGAATCTCACGAAAGTTTATGCTCAAATAAATTTGTTAGTCTCTAAGGTGCCATAAGTACTCCTGTTCTTTTTGATGAAATCATTTGACTCCAGGAGCTGGGCCTTTAAGAAAAACACCAACTAGCATGAGACATGCACTAAAATCAGGGGAGTTGGCAACGCAGGACTAACGTTAACCACAGGCGTGCTTGTCAGGGCCCTAGCATTGCATATTCCCCTTTGTAATCAATCAGTGTTGGTCACTTGCTATTGAAGTTCTAGGTTTTGATCACCACTTGGGGTACAGGCTTTTTTCACAGGGGACCAAATCTTAAGGGCAGTTGGTTCGGTGCCAGAATAAAGAGTAAAAACCCAGGATTGGGGCCCCAAATGAAGTTCTCGTTATATCCTCCAGATTTTTTTTTTTTAAATTTCTTTTTTTAGCAGAATTGGCTCCCAGATTTACCGCCCAGTTGCAATGTCTCATTTCAGCCTTGTAAACAGCCCGGTGAATATTGCAGGTCAGTAGGCAGCACGGGCCATGCCCTGCTTGTCTGCAATGCCCAGAGTCGCCTCCCGCTCTGCAAAAACGAATTGCGTTGCAGAGAAAAAAAAAAAATCCTAACGCGAAAAGAAAAGGAAACCCGCCCGCAGAAAGGGAAAGTGGCAGCGTGTGAATGGACCCAGCGCGCGCTGGCTGCTTTGCAGTGCGGTGCAGCGCGGTGCAGTGCAGCGCAGAGTCGCTGGCACCGGCCCCTTTAAGAAGCCCGGGGACTCGACTGTTGCAAGCCAAGCGGTTTGTTTGGTGCAAGCCGGGCTGCTGGGAAGCTTTGGGGAGCGCGGCTATCAATCTCCCTGCCCCCGGTCCCTCCCCGCCCCGGATCGCAGGGGAGGAGCAGCCGCCGCCAGAGCCGGGTCGCAAACTTGCTCCTTTGCAACGGCTCCGGAGAAGAGAGCAGCCGCCGCAGACAGACATCTTAGAAAGGGGGCGAGCAGAGCAGAGGTTTCCGGGGAAAACAGACCCCCCCCCCCGGCTCTGGATTTATAAACACAGCAGCAGATGGAAGGGGAGAGAAACCGAGCCGCGCGCTCCTCCTCCAGCAATTGATCCAGGGGATATTTGGATTGTTTTTTTTCTCTTCCCCCTCCAAACACACTTGCTCATTTCCTTCCCAAACTCCCCCCCCCCCCCTTCTTACTTTACGGATCCTCGTTATACAAGGAGAGAAGAAGGAGGACGATTTGAAAGAAGAAGCGATTAGCAAAGGCACTAGGTAAGGGGGGGGAAGAAGGTTTTTCCCCCCGCAGACTTACTTTCTCCAAAACAAGCACAAGAGGGCGGGGGGGGGGATCCCTCTTGGCTGGTGTGTGATTGGGGGGGGGGAATCCCTCTTGGCTGGTGTGTGATTTGGGGGGGGGGGAGCCCTCTTGGCTGGTGTGTGATTGGGGGGGGGAATCCCTCTTGGCTGGTGGGTGATTGGGGGGGGGGGATCCCTCTTGGCTGGGGGGGGGTTGGGGGGGGGGGGCCCTCTTGGCTGGGGTGTGATTGGGGGGGGGGGATCCCTCTTGGCTGGTGTGTGATTGGGGGGGGGGAATCCCTCTTGGCTGGTGTGTGATTGGGGGGGGGAATCCCTCTTGGCTGGTGTGTGATTTGGGGGGGGGGGATCCCTCTTGGCTGGTGTGTGATTAAGGGGGGGGGGGGCTTTGCATGCCAGAAGGAGCTGAATGGATAAAAGTCACTTTAAATGCATTCGTTCCTTTAAAAAACAAACAAACCACCACCACCACCCAGACAAACAATCCCCAAAAGATTGGCGTGTGTCTGCAAAGCGATCAGGGTAATTCAGACTTTTCCCGGGCAGCCTTTCCTGCCCCAGATCTTGGCTTGTATTCTCACCGCTCTTTCTAAAACATAATATGCCTGTCCCGGGGTGGCAGAACCCCCCCCAGGAGTCAGCCCCATCTCGTCTAGACTGGGATCCCCTGCAACTAGATCTCGGGGGTGATCTGCTGAGCAACTGCTTGGCTAACTCCTGCTTTTTAGAAGGAGGAAGGATTGAATAAAAAGTACCTCTCTAGGGGAGAGAGAGAACTGTTCTCCCCACCCTACGGTCGATGGAATTGATCTTCCTCCTCACCCCAAATGCTCCATAATGTAAGGATGGGGGTGAGGAAAGGCTAGAGGAGTTGGTTATAGCCCTTGCTAATTGGCAGTGTGCATTAATTGGGGAGAAAGGCTTGGCATCTGCACACACAGAGTGGAACTTGTCCATACAGCATCCTAGAGGGAAAAGCATGAACTGGCAAGGCCTTTGCTCTCCCTTCCACACCCCAGCTGAAATCTATTTGAGCTGGGAAGCGGGGTGGGGAAGGAGTTTGAGAGAGAGGAGAAACCACACACAACTATTAATAGTCTCAGCATCCAGAGCAGATAATTGTGAATTGTGGGAGCAAATGAACTGTTATTTTAGGCAGGTGTGTGTGTGTGTCTCTGTGTATAACTAAGCGGCTGTTGTGTAAAATAAAAATTACAGCTGAAAGCTGCTTTAAACTAGGACATTTTTCAAGGGACAATGAAGCTTCCTCTACCCGGCACGCTGTAGGTTTTCCTTTAATTTGAGCTGCGCTCTATGGTACTCTGGAAAGTTGCTTTGGGAAATCGATTCTTCTGCTCCTACCCTTGCGTCACTTCTGTGCCTTAAACCAACAAGTGCTGGTCCCCTCCCTTTTCCACCCAGATTTCTCTCTTCCAAATGGCTGCCTGTGACGTTCTTGTTGGGACCCCAGGGAGTTTTTTTTAAGGTCTATTAAAGATATTGAAGTGATTTTGAAACTGGAAGCGGAACATAGGGAAATGCAGTTGACTTGGCAGCATGTCTTGTGATGCAAGATGCATTGTTTCGTTGTGCATGTAAATAGCCGGCCCTTTATTTTGTCCTTTAATCTTTATGCATAGTTCTTATTTCTGTGGTTGTGTGTAGCTCTTTTGTTGTTGTTTATCTCCAGACCGTGACTGTCATGTATATTTGAAGCTCATGGCTTTATGCCTACATGAGATCCCAGCGAAACTAATCCATGTCAAAGACACCGCATGCAGCCAAGTGGAAATCTAGACCCAATAAAGTTTCTCACCGATACATTACATATTTTTAGACGTGTTAGAGAAAACAGTGCAGTTACGGCCACTGCTGAGCAGCTCTCCTCCATATAGAAATAAGAACTACTGAGCCCACTTATCTGCAAATGTTGAGTTTAGTGGCTTATATGTAAATATTTATGATGGATAAACAGGGCTGGTCTGATGGTGTCTGTAGGCAACAAGTGTACATTCCACTTTTGAACTGTAATCTCTGGAGTGATAAAATGAAAACTGACAAAAAAGCAATTTCCTGTTCTCTCTCCTGACCCTACGCTTCTTGTTCCCTGACAATGCACAAAGAGCAGACTCCCTCTCTGGTGAAGCCAACTGCTTCTCTGTATTGGCTCACGCCAGACTGACTGGAGCAGCAGAAGCTGCATGACTGTCTATCCCTCCTGTGGCTTCTTGTGCCTGGGGCAAGGGGTTACATTTTGACCCAGTGAGACCAGCCCTGTTTCCACTACAGTAAGCTCTGTATACTCTGCATGTGATTGGAAGGTACTTGGTAGGATTGCAAAAAATTCTGTTTGTAGTCAAGGTGTGATCTGACCTAACTTTGTGCTCAGCTAAAGAATTTTGTATGAAAGGAACATGCTGATGCTTTACGCGGGTGATATCTCTGATGTTTTATTTCCCCCAATCTCATTTGCTGTGAATGTGCATTTATGATTTGAACACTTCTGTGACCTCTACTTCAGTGTGCTAGCCGAGAAAACACCAGCTGTTCAGGTTTAGCTATCTGCTGTTGATTATCAGTAACCTTGATAAATCTGTATAGATGCTAATGTGACTTCTAGGCATTGCGTAGCTGGATAGAGGTTCCCATTTGCTTCTAGCCTAGGATTTGTAAGGATGGGTGAGAAAATATTTAGTGTTAGCTTGCAGTGTGCTCTGAAGAAGAATAGGTGCATAATATTAAAAGTTTATAAGCCAGGGAATGAGAGTCAGGATCACCTCATGCAGTTCCACCTCCATTGCTGTCAATTGCAAAACTCTCACTTAATTGGCCAGGATTCCCCCTCTCCCCGTTTTGATTGCTGACTCATTAAGGAACTTTGGGGAGATCAATTAACCTCTATCTACCTCTGCTTACCCAGCTGTATAATGGATAGAATGCCTACCTGTAAGCATTAATGTTTGCAAAGAGTTTTGAGATCCTTGAAATACTATAGAAGAGCAGCACAACATATGACAGTATTACACTGGAAATCCATGTGTGCAGTTATAGCCAATGCTTTTGCAAAATTTACCTGGGTTACCGAAAGCAAATAAATGCAGTGAATTATCGCAGAGGTGAAAGTGTGTGTGTGTATGTATGTAGGGGGATGGGCAGGTGGGGTGGTATTGCCCACAGTGACTGAGAAAGGAGGTAGCAGGGAGTGAGTCGGGGGGGGGGGGCGGGGAGAGAGATAAATAACTCTGTTTCAGCCAGGTTGAACTGATGACTAGACATCCCCAAGGAGATGTGAGAGAGACAGGGAGAGTGTTGGTTTTTTTTTTTTTTCCCCCTTCAGATAGGAGACAGGTCTGGAGTAGAAAGGTAGATCTGTGAGTTGACTGCATAGAGTTGGTAGTTGAATTTGTGATGGAAATTTCTTAGCGTTAAGGTGGAGTGGTAGAAGAGAAGGGGACCCAGGACCAGAGCCCTGTGGAATCCCCACAGAAAGTGGGATGAGGAGGATCCTCCAAAGGACACGCTGAACGTGATTGGAGTTGAAAAGGGCTCTCGTGACTGCCCCTGTCTTGGCCTCCCTGTAGATACTAATGCTCCCGGTTTGGGGACAGTCGTGACACAAGAACACAGAGACGTTGAGAGGGTAATGGCTTATTGCAGAAGAAGTCTACGTTCTCCAGAGAGCAATTACTGCACCATGTGATAGATTTAACCACTGCCAGGAGTTCCTATTGGAAATTTTTCACCACTTATCTGTATGGGTCAGGATAGACTGTGCATCTTGGCAATGGCTTTTTAGATTCAGGAATCCTAAGGGGCCACTTGCCAGGTGGTTGGAAAAACTGCCATGCTGTGACTTCATAGTCACACAACGGCTGTGGGCACAATCATGGTAATGCTGATGGCCTCCTTGGGAGGCTAATGGCAAACACTGCAAGGAATTGGTTACTCAAAGGAATGAGTGTTCTCAGGAAGACATGGCTGTCTCCTCTCTTCCCTTCATTTGCAGAAGTGCAGTGGTTCCTGGTTCACTCCCTGAAGCACAGGATGTGGGGTTTCAGAAATGGACTGTAGAGCAACTGAAAGCTTCCCAAAGAGAGGATCCTGATCTAGAAGTGTGTGTGATTAGAAAATCATTTGGCAAATGCAGCTACTTTGCAATGTAGCATCCCCTCAAAATACCACAGTAAAAGCTTTCTGGTCACAGTGGGGAATCTCAGGGTTGACAGATGAGAGATTGCATAAAAGATGGGAGAAACCAGCTGGTTGTACCAGATAACCTCAGAACCTCCTTTTTCACTGTATGTCATAAATGTAAAACTGCTGGATATTTTTGGGGCTGCCAAAACCTTAGCCAAGCGAAGAGAACATTTCTGTTGAGGGAAATGTGGGCAGGATGTAGAAAACTGGTGCAGGAAATGTGATACTTGTGGTACAAAGAAGGGGGCCCCCCTAAGATAGGGAGAACCCCTATGCAACAGTATCTCATGGGGGCACCTATGGAGTTAATTGCTTTTGATGTGCTTCGTCTTCTGCCTGGGACAGAGACTGTCAATCAATATCTTTTTGGTAGCTATGAACTGTCATTGCATTTTATACCATACAAGGCTTTGCTGTGTTTGAGGCTGTGTGTAAATCATTTCTTATGTAAAATTGCATTACTTGTTTTAGATTGCCCAGAGTTCGTTATGAATGTGTGTGATCGCAGAACACCGCTATACTGAGCAAGTGTTTTGCTTTCAATTAATTTATTGGACGAGAAACCTGAATAAAAGTAATAATACTTAGCACTTGCGTTTCACTTTACACGTTTAAAATATACGTTACAAGCTAATAACAAATCCTCAAACCCCTTGTGAAGGAAGAGGAAGAGATTATTATAGTTATTTACCAGGTGGGGTGGAACGAAAAACAAATAAATATTCAAAAGTGGTTTTGGTCTGGTTTTGTTTTGTTTTTTGGTGCCCAATTTGAGATCTTAAAGGGGCCTGAGTTTCAGAGGGCAGATACTTAGTACTTGATCCTGTTCCTGCCAAACCAGATGGTCTTGTTCTGACCAAATCACTAGACACTGCTGGAAATTTAGGCCTGTGAGGTCCAAGGCTTCAGAGTAATTCAGTTGAAGATATAGTGAGTGTTGTTAGATATTTGGCTGTGATATATCTTTTGGTGTCTTTGGTCTGTCCGATAACTAACTAGCTGTTTAAGGTTGTAACGTAACAAAGTGGTGTGTTTTTTTGTTTTGTTTTTTTTTTTACATGTTTTCAGTAACCTAAATTTAATGCACAGATTAACTTAGTTTGTTTACAATGTAATGGGGATTAAATTTTTTATAACACAAGCTATTAATTTTTACTTGAGGTGCATTACTAATATTTTATACTAAATGTAATGCTTAACTGCTAGAATAGATGCTTACAATCTTCTATGAGAAGGTGTATTGCTTTCCGCGGCTGAGCAGCACTCTGTTTTAACAAAAGAGTTAGTAACATAATTTTTACCAAGCTTTTTACAGTTAATTTGCTTGTGATACCAATTCCACTTTCAACTATTTAGAAGCACAAATTGTAACCATCAATACTTCCCTTTATATACTTTTCTTTTATGTTATGTTAACAATTAAACCAAAATAAATTTTAAATGTAAGTTTCTGCAAACACTTTGAGGGTATTTAAACTTTTATGACACTTTGTTGTGTTTGGGAGCCAAAGGTGGAAACCTATTGAAATTGTTTGCTTAGCTTTATGCATAAATTGTTTTAAAACGTTTTTGCTATGACTTTTTTATAACTATATTTAAAAGTGCAACAAGTTCATAAAAACCCAAACAAGAAATTGACATTTTGTTAACATTATCTTTACCTTAATGCTGAAGTTTCCCCTTACGTTTTTTTCTTTGAATAAAAAATAAAAAACTGTGACTAATAAAAGAGAATTCTTTTTGTTTTCAATTGCATTATTTGTTGAGGCAGAAATAAATAAATTATTTATATATATATAACTGAGACCTTTCTGAGCTTTAAAAATAGGTATTAATATTATTATGTTTATACCCCAACCATAATATTAAAATAGTGTGGTGCCACTTATATATATGTATTTTAAAAAGGTATAAAATTGACTTTTGTTGCAACAAAATGAAAATAATAAAGTAGCTTACTTACCAGATCAGTAGTCGGGGGTCATCAGTGTTGTTAGTTGTTTGGCTGCGTGTGTGGTCCAGCTCTGCGGCACATCCTCAAGTGAACCGCCCAATGACCACAAAACCCGTTAAGGTGCGAAGGCGCCCGGCCAGGTTTATTGTCAACAAAGCACAGTAATAGCACCTGGCAGACTCTACGAGAATAGTAAAACATGTATGCCTGTGACAATGGATGCAGCTCAGTGAGGTGAATGAAGAGATGATGCCTCCTGAAAAAGGGGGCTCGTGAAGAGGGGCATGAAGGAGGGAAGGACAGGGGCTTGGCAGACAGCGTGAGCGTGTTGTAGTAGTAGACTGTGATACAGAGCATGAATCTGGTAGAAGATGGAAGGAAACAAAACCGAGCAGGAGGAAACGAGCAGGGATGCGTTGAGAGGCAGCATGGTCCAGTGGATAGGGATGCTGGACTGGGAGTCAGAAAACCTGCCGTCCATATCCAGCTCTGTCCAGGCCATGGACGAGTAACATCCCCTCTCTCTGTGCCTTTGTTTCCCTTCCCACTCTTTGTCTCATCCATCTCAGTTGTAAGCCCTTTGGTGCAGGCATTTTCTCTTACTAGGTGCATGTACAGCACCTAGCACAATGGGGGCCGGATCTTGGTTGGGGCTGCCGGATGCTACTGGACCACTATGGATGTTTAAAAGATAGGAGGCCAGTGAAGGTGTTTGAGGAAGTGGGGTGATGCAGTTGGAGTGGCAGGAGAGGGAAGGCATTAGGAGGTCAGCATAGGGAGCAGTCCTGCTCCTGCTAGAATGAGTTGTCTGGCCTTCACGTGGTGCAGGATTGAGCTTTCCTGGCTATGCTGCAGTGGGGACACGCTTTGGTATGGGAAGGTCAGAAAACAGGCCACAATTGCAAGGTGAGAGATGCCCACAGTGGGGGCTGGAGTCTTAGCTGTAAAGGTGAAGAGAAAAGGACTGTCTCTAGCTGTGATACTGAGGAAGGGCCACGTTTATGTGACAGCCGCACAGCTACGGCACTGCAGCTGTGCCACTGTAATGCCATAGTGTAGGCGGAAGGGGTTTTTCCGTCCGTGTAGGTGATCCACCTCTCTGAGAGGTGATTGCCAGGTTGACGGAAGAATCCTTCAGGGCACAACATTTTTCACAGCTCTGAGCGATGTAGCTAGGTCAGCCTAAGTTGTAAGTATAGACCAGCTCTTTGTGAGAACTGGGTTGTGAGGGGGAAAAGGGCGAGCAGACGGGCGTCGAAGTAAGTGCCAAGGTGATGTGCCTCCTGGGTGACCCTGGCGATGATGATAACACTTAGCTCTATGAAGCACTTTCTATTTTCAGAATGCTGAACAAACATTAGCTAATGTAAAGGAGAGCGGCGCTGGCTCGTTACCGGGAAGGGAAGTAACTCCAAATTAACTTTATGATCCATGAAACTGAAGGTTATTTAAAAAAATAATAATTTAAATGAAAACACTGACGTTTTCAAGAGTAGCTGAATGCATCAGTTGTTGGATGTCTTCCATTTTTTTTCTTTTCGCCTGTGTTTTTCGGCTCGGGAACCAATTATAGGCAATATCCCCTTACGCTTGGATTTGAACCTACATTGCTCTTTAGTCAGCCAAAAGATTTTCTCTTAACCCTGATGCCATAATGTTTGATTTAGAAGGGTTGGCAGCAACTCTTCTTTCCTTGGGTGTGCTTCCTGTTAAGTGTAGGGCAACTCGTCAGAACTGTGTGACACCTTTAAAAGAAATGATCCTAAAGCTGGTCCTGTTAAATATGATGCAGCTGTGTTTTCTATAAGACTTTTCATGCAGACTGTATCCCAGGACACTTCATGGCACAAAAACTTAGGGGGCAGCTGAGGTGTATGAATTGTAGAAGATGTTGTTGTTTGACAGTTTTAAAGCATTCAGTCATGAGGCCAGTGTCTGAGGGAGAAGAGATAGAAAGATGGTAGGAGCCCTGTAGGAGGAGGCTCCTGGATTTACAGGGGGAGGAAGGGTCAGAGGGGGTGGCTGTTGCTGGAATACACTGAGGAAGAAGTCAGGAGGAGGCAAGAAGATTCCGGTAGTCTGGAGTAGATCCCTGCAGAAGGGCATTTCTGAGATGAATGGGGAGCCAGTGTTTGTGTGGTGTGGCTTGGTGTGTGGTGGGGCCATATTTCTTGTGATGTAGAAGAAGGCAAGTGGCAGCAGAGAGAGGAAGCTGCTGGAGGAGGGGAAGGCAGCGGTGGGAGTTGTGTGGTGTCAAGGGGCAGACATTAGAGATGAAGGGAGGAGGAGAGCTCAGGTCACAAATGATAACGTCAAGAATGTGGGCAGTACAGAGGAATATGGTCTGAGTCATGGAGGAGGCCTAAAACCCAGACTCTGAAGACCGAAGTGTACAGATGTGGAGATAAAAATGGGAGTTGGCCTGATGGGGATGCCAGGGAGGGTGTCTAGGGAGTCAGAGCTATTGATTAGACACACAGAAGTCTGTGCTTAGGGTAGCAAGCGGCCAAGCAAGGAAAAGTTTGTGCAAGGGGCAGTAATGAAGCCTGATTGACTCCTCAAAGGAGGGATCTGAGAACAGAGGTGGAACCATTGACCAAAGCAGAGTGACTTGATATCCAGGAGCGGTGCTATAATGGCTGGGGAATCAAAGTCGCCTCCTTAGCTGTGGAATTGGGAGGCGAGGGGGGAAACCCACATGCACAGCCAAGTCCCCACTGAAGCAAGAGGGGTTGGTCCTGCTCCTGTTGGCCGCAGTGGTGCAGGATCAGAGCAGGAGAGCCCCTCTGGGCAGGGGGTGTTAGATGTGGCTGAGGACAAATGGTTCAGGCTTAATGGGGAGAAATGTGCTGAAGAGTGTTTGATGTGTGGAGGAGGACATGAGAGATCCAAAGACAGGAGAGGAAGAGGAGGGGAGCCTTGACAACCAAAGTTAGCCAGAGTGACTGGACCCTTCTGGGAGGAGATTTCGCAGCAGGGGTGGATGGGGGAGGCAGAGGCTGTTGCTAGTATTCGCTGATAGCCACATGCCAAGGCAGGGAAGACCCACAGGATTTCCTTTCTGTCCTGCTGGCTGTTGAGTTCATATCTAGCCAAGTGTCCTTGGTTTCTCCTCTCCTTGTGGAAGAGAGTGATTTACATAACCCATGCTCCGGGTTATTTTCTTTAGAGTCCGTTCTCTGACATAGCAGTGGAGAGCCTGACGTGTATGGACAGATCCAAACTTCCTTAAAGCATGGGGTGGGGAGAGGGGTGGTTGGATGCGGGGTTTGGTTTGCACTCCTCTCCAGAGCTCAGGCTGTAACATGGATGAATTCTTCACCCTGCGTAGATCTATAAAGCGCAGTGAACTGGGTCTGACCTGAAGCAGTACTTCAGTGCCATGTGTGTTTAGCGATGGGGATCTAGAACTGGTACTATGCTCTTTTTATTTCTAAACCCAGTCTCTGGGCAGGCAGAAAAGGGAACAGCTGTAATAGGAAATTTAGGATTTTTCTAGGAGTCTTTGACTCTTAAGGGCTGTAAAAATGGAAAGGGATGCACTTGAGGCGTTATCTCCAAAACGTAATCTGCTCTGCTAGCCTGAGGCATTTGCCAGCATTAAAAACCAAACCTCCAACCCTTTACAAACTGTTAACTCTGCACATATGCACAGCAGTTAATAGAAAGGCAGGATGGTCCAGTGGTTAGCGCTCTAGCCTGGGATGTAGGAGAACTTGGTTCTATTCCCTGCTCTGCCACAGACTCCCTGTGTGACCTTCGGCAAGTCCCTGGGTTTCTCTGGGTATGTCTGCACTGCAGCTGGGAGTGAGCCTTCCCAGCCTGGATAGACAGACTCACGCTACTGTGGACATTGCAGCTCCGGCTGCAACTCTGGGCTCCGAAGCCCACATGGCTTTGGAGTCTGTGCTGCGATATCCACACTGCTATTTTGAGGGGGCTAGCTCGAGCCCCGCTGGTGCGTGTGTGTCTCCCTGGGCTGGGAGACTTGCTCCCAACTGCTGTGTAGCCGTACCCTCTGTGCCTCAGTTTTCTGTCTGTAAAATGGGGAAATAATGCTGTCCTACCTCACAGGACCGTCACTGGGGGATAGATCATATTAAAGATTGCGAGGTGCTCTGATATTACAGTAATGGGGCCATACAAGCTCCTTAGATCATTATAATTTCTGTCGGACCCTAGTTTTCCACCACTGTACACACTACAATACGCACTGTCTGCCAGGGTTAAGAAGGAATGAAAATATATATATATATATATATATATATATATATATATATAAAAAATAATGTGATCCTTATGGTCACATTATGATATAAGTAGTAGCAGTGGGTGTGCCCCAACCACCTGAGCTTCTGTTGGAGGTGCGACGACCCCCCCAGGGTAAAATGTTCCCAAGTGATTTAGGAGCCTAAATCCCAGTGGAAGTAAACAGCGTTTTTTAAGGTTAGGATTTTCAAAGTAGCTCAAGGAAGGTAGGTGCCCAGATCCCCTTTGAAATCGAATGGGAGTTTTACAAAAATGTTAATTTTCACTCCATTCTAAATTGTAATTGTGTGTGCATACTAGAAGTACAGTGTTGGTTAAAGAGGGAAATAAAGGTAGAGAAAAACATAACTACTCAAGCTTCTAACAAGCTATTATAAACAATGGATTATTATTTGTTTTTTCTGGTCAAAAGTCTATAAAATTGTAAGCGGCAGCTTTTTTTATGAGACTAGTTTTCTCTGTGGCACATTGATGCTTGGTTTTGTTTTTAAATTGCTCGTTGTCTCTGGTCTCTCTAATCTTCTAGAATATTTACCTCCGGTACCTCACAAATACAGGCTAGAGCACTGTTTAGTGGTGGCAACATCTGGCTGCTACGTTGGCAGATACGTCACTGCTCTGGATAAGTGTTTACCCCCGAGCGTGAGTGATCCTGTGCCTTCCTCTGCTTTTTTTGACCTGATGTTATGAGGAGCTGGCTTAGCTAAGCGTTCCTGTCTCACACTCAAGTGAGTAATTAAACTATACGTACGGTATATAAACAATGGGCACGTAACTAGTGGTATACTGCTGCATAGGAGTGTGCTCTCAGGACATTTCCAGAGTTAATTGTTTGTTTGCTATAGGACCTGTTGGAACTTAGGAAAGCTGTCCCTAGATAATTAGTGTCGTCCCCCTCCCTCTTCCCCCACCCCGGTCTAGTACGAGAATTCCTCCAGAATTTTGTTTTCCATAAATGTAGGGTCAGTCCAGATTCTCAGCTTTATTTCCAGGTCACCGATCTGCTCCCCTCCACCTCCCTCACTGAACTTTGCAGACTTGTTTTGATTCAGCAGCACATGAAGCTGTACCTGTAGACAAAAGCAGGCAGACCTGCCAAGTTCACATTTCCCTGAAACCATGCTGGTGTTTGGGGCGGAGAGGGGAACACAACAAGAGAGATGATAAAAGCTGCCTTAGAAGCAGAGCTGCAGCAAAGCCTCTGTTTTAGGAGTATTTATATCTTGAGTTGGGAAAACTCTGAATATGCTGGGAAAAAAAGTAGGTAAACCTTAAATAAATTTCATTTAATACATCTGCTTGGTGGCAGATGAGTTAGCCAGAGCTCCTTTACTGTTCCAAAAGAGTTCTCTGGTTCCCATGATCTCTCTTTGGGTGCTGGGCACTTAACTCTAATTTCTTTCTCATTTTGCTCCCTTGTGACCGTTCCATCTGCATTGCTGAAGTTTCCCTGTCTGGCTGGTGCTGGGGATTGTTTGGCTGCCTATGTGTGGCTTGTGACACCAGAGTGTCACTGGCAAAAGGCAGGCGGGCAAGCGGATGCTTCATACCCCAGCTAGAAACTTCCCTGCTGTCAGTGACAAGAACCTTTGCTCGCATGAGCTGCCTCTGCAGCCTCTGCCCACTCTGCCTGTTACGCTGAGCAAAGAAAGTTTCTTTTTATTGTGTTGGAGATTTTTATGTAACACAAGTGTGGAGGCCGTGAGGCACATGGCACTTCATCCATTACGCCGCCTCCTTCCTACGTAGAGAAGCGTTGTCTTTATTTTGGAGCAAATGATGGTGATGGTGTTTTTAGGAAGTGTTGGCTGGTCTCATTAGTACGTGTGGTGGTTTGGGTTTTTGTTTTGACCTCAGAAGTGGCTGAAATTTTTGGCTTTGGCAACTAAACCACATGAAAGGCTGTGTTTGGAGACCGTTCTAAACAAGCGCTATAGGAGAAAATGACGAAGAAACCCACCAGTTGATGCAAGTGTTTTTCTTTAAGATGTGCATCCATATCCCAGTTTTATTCATGGGTCTTTGGGTGCACGACTGCCAAGGTTTGCTGCCATGCCACAGCTATTCTTTTTGGGTGAACCACTCTGAAGTACTGTCCCATACTGATGTGTCAGTGGGAGAGGTTTTAGAACAAATTGATAAATTAAACAGTCGTGTCACCAGGCTCAGATGTATTCACCCAAGTGTTTCTGAAGGATCTAAAAATATGAAATTGCAGAACTACTAAATATAGTATGTAACCTGTCGCTGAATCAAGCCTCTGTACCAGACTGATAGCCATCACCATATCTCATTCTTTTTTTAACCCAGTTATACTCTGCCTTGGGAAGTTCATGGAGGATAGGTCCATCAATGGCTATTAGACATGATGGTCACGGACGCAACCCCATGCTTGGGGTGACTGTAGATCTCTGACTGCCAGTAGCCGGGAGAGGATATCGGTAGAGTTGCCCTGTCCTGTACGTTCCCCCTGAAGCTCTGGTACTGGCCACTGTTGAAGACAGGGTACTGGGCTAAATGGTACATTGGTATGACCCAGCATGGTAATTCTTACGAGATATACTCTGGGCATCTTCCTTTTGGAAATCTCAAAGCACTTTTACAAATGTTGTTGTTAAAACCCTTGGCATCCCTGTTAGGTAGGTGAAAACTGAGGGCTTGTCTAAGCTATGCTAGCAAACACCCATAGTGACGATTCAGCTTATACTTGGAAAAGATGTTCTTTTGCCAATATAGCTTTAGACCAGTTCCCTGAATGGAATAAGGACTTTTTTTTGCTATTATTACTGCATCTATATTTAGTTTTTGCCAGCGTAGCCATGTTGGTTGGGGTGTGATTTCCTGCTTCCTCCCCCAAACTCCTCACTAACGTAGCTACGCCTGCAAAAATTTTAAGAGTAGACCAAGGTTGAGAAATGGAGAGTCCCAAGTTACAGTCTGCTGCAGAGCTACGAATAACACCCAGATCTCGTGATTTCCCAGAGTGAAATTCTGGCACCGTTGACGGGGATGAGGGCGGGCTGGATTTTCCCCCATGACCTTCACTTTAGTTGCCAAACCATCCTTTCATGAGAATAAAATACAAAAAAATTGCTCCTTACGCATCCTTAGACACCCATGTAGTGTTTAGCCAAGGAGAGCACCTGCTCATCTACATATTTTGCTATAGCTGATATGACTTTTGCTTTGTAGGATTTGTATTTTGTGTCTGTCTTACTCCAGAGACAAGGTGGGTGAGGTAATATCTCTTATTGGACCAACTTCTCTTGGTGAGAGAGACAAGCTTTCGAGCTACACAGAGATGCATTTAAGGAAAAAAAAAAAAAAAGAAACTTAGCTGGATTTGAAAGCTGTGGTTCCATGGGGGGACCTGTGTAGCCCTGAACATTACAGGGTGACTTCACGAATATGGCTTCCCTAGAAAGTACTGGGACATGTTTGTAAAGGCTGGCATGGATGACACTCCCTACAGGTGTGATCAAAGAAGTTACAAACATTTGTTCTTTGCTGTGCTGATCCCTAGAGCAAACAGTGTTTGTAGCCTGGAGCAAAGGTGTGAGGAGTGTCCGCACACACCAGCCTTCACAAACATATCAAATACCTTGAGAGTTAACTGGCAATTAATTAACTAAAGGTAAAGTCTAGTGTAGGCAAGCCCAAAGCCTTTACTAACCTGCCCCCTGCGTCCACCAGTTCTATGCTTATGTAAGTTGTTAATATCTAGTGGCATGAGAACAGAATCAGGCCCATTGTATTATGAGTTCCAGGTCGCCACTCTGGAGGTGGAGGAAAAGATGGAAATAGAATGGCCTCACCATGCTGCCTTGCCAAGTGAATTTTTTTGTATGCATTGAAAAGTCAGAACAATTTGCTATGCAGTCAGAGGAGTCCTCTCTGTAGTCCCTACGTATTCTCATCACACAGGCAGATGATGTGATTCTCATAGCAGTGAAATTTGTCTAAAGCAGCGAAATCTGTCTAAAGCAGCCACTTAAGGCATCCACCCCAAAACAAACAAACAAACAAAAACAAAAAAAACCACGTCTGCATAACATTAGCCTTCTGAGAGAGGTGGGGAAGAATTGTACTTACTAGGTTTGGGGAATACTTTGAGACTTCCTCTTTAAGAGGTGGGTGTCTGTTTCACTGTATTTAATTTGAATCTAGTCTTTCAATGGCCACAGTGCAGTTGTCTCAAAATCCTGGCGTACAGACCTATGTAATATTGAAGATCTGTTACTAAAATAATGCAATGTCAACCTTAAAACACTCCTCAGCCCATAACAGCTTAGCCCACGAGCCCTACTCTGCTCACTTGCTTCAAAAGGGAAAAAGAAGGGGGCGGGGGGGGGGGGGAAGCACAGGGGTTAAAAACTAGAACTGGTCAAAAACTTTCCATCATGTTGTTTTTCAGTGGAAAATCGGGGTTTTTACTAAATATATTTCTGAAAAGTGTCGTCTTTTCACAGAAAATTTGGATGATTTTGGAATGCCCCAACGTTGGAACACTTTTTTTTTTTCAGTTTTTCTCAGAAAACCAAAATATTTCAATTCTGAAATGCTGCTGCAGTACCTCCATGGGAGTTATTGTTTGGGTGTCTCATGTTCCCATTCTTCTCTGTGGGCCAGTCTCCGCAGCTGGACTTCATCTCCCATGATAAGAACATAAGAACGGCCATACTGGGTCAGACCAAAGGTCCATCTAGTCCAGTATCCTGTCTTCTGACAGTGGCCAATGCCAGGTGCCTGAGAGGGAATGAACAGAACAGGTAATTGTCTAGTGATCCATCCTGTTGCCCATTCCCAGCTTCTGGCAAACAGAGGCTAGGGACACCCTCCCTGCCCATCTTGGCTAATAGCCATTGATGGACCTAAATGATGCACTGCTTCCCTTTGCCAAGAGGGGAGATCCTAGTGCATCATGGGAGAAGTAGTCTGGCCGGGGATCTCGCATGGGGATAGCTCTACTAGTATTAACACTTTTTTTTTTTTTTTTTTATACTGGTATTACTGGGTCCCTACTAGGGGGTCGTATTGCTTTAACTATACCAGTGAAGATACACGGGAACCAAACCAAGGAGACCTTTCTACAGTAGATCAAACCCAGCATCTTGAATTGCACCTGCAGTGTAATCTGATGCCACAGCAGTTTGTGGCGCATAGGAGCAATGAGCCCTCTGATACGCATCTTGAAGGAAGTGGGTACACAGAGAGCATATTTCTTGTTTGCTAGAGCAGCAGTGACTTCAGGCCACAGTCTACCTCTTTCAAGGTTGCCAGAGGGTCATATCCTACTTCTGCTGTGGGCCTGTGCCATCTGCTCCGGGCACGATGACTTGTCCTTGGCTGGAATCTTTTGGCTGGCTCAGGAATGCTGCTGTGGCTACACTTCCCAAACAGGCATTTGTCACTTCTCCCTCATCGTGCGCATCTTTGCCCGGAGTTAACGATTTCTAGACTCATTAAGTCTCTGTCCCATAAAGGAGAACCTATGGTCCTGCTAATATTCCAAGTCTCATTAACTCTTACACATGCTGCTCTACTCCAGTGGTTTAGAATTGAATCTGTCACTGAACTCTTTATTAGCTCAGCACTAGACTGCCATAAAACTACCCAAACAAACTCTGACCTCTGCTTCTGGTACTTCCAAAGAGATACAGAAGGCCCTGTTTGTTCAAGGAGCATTTCTGTGGCAAGAACCTTACTCTGGGGGTGAAACTCCCCATCACCTCTGCCTCAGTTTGGAAGCCGTCAGAAAATTCTCCTCTTGATGTTGGTTATGGTTGTTGGACAGACAGGACTGATCACGGGAAGAACCTTCAGACACCATGTTATTTTATTGTTTGTACTGCAGTGTCACATAGGAGCCCAAATCATGGAGCAGAACCCCATTGTGCTAGGGGCTGTACAAATAGAGAATGAAAAGACGGTCCCTGCCCCAGAGAGCTTACGTTAAAGTTACCACTGTCGGGGAACATTGCTTAATTACACATCTTTATAATCGACATACACAAATTATTGGTCTCTCCCATACCTCCCAGCAAAGACTTAATAGCAGATTTTAGAAATGAGGGTGTAGTAAATAACTAAACTACTATTGATTGTAAATGAACAGAGTATGGTTTGTGGCATGTTGCCCTCACTTTTTAAATGGTTTTACTGCATTTTGCAAATAAGCAACTTGCAATGGTTTTCCCAGGCATTGGTGCAGATTAATGAGGTTCTGTTGTATTAAACTTGATATTAAACTGATGAATGTGACTTTTTAAAAAAAAATTCTGCCCATGTTGCTGGGAGATTACATGGAAACCCTGCTGTGTTGGGGAAGGGAACTGGGGCTGAGTGCTTTGAGTCAGCATGCGTCCATTCAGTTGCTACTGTGGTGGCCTGGCTGGGCTGCATTTATATTGCTAAACCTTGTTCTTGTCACAGCTAACTCAGTGAATAGATTAACATCTCTAGTGTGTCAGAGGAATAGGGTTTGAATTTTAAGTGGCAACATTTAATTTAAAAAAAAAAAAAAAAAAAAAAGGGCGGGGGCATCTTAGTTGCATATCAGGATGGGTACATGTGAGGAAGCAAAATGGGTGTTTTCATTTGTACGTGCAAATGTAATTAACCTGTTCGCTGTCAGCTGCACAGGTGCAATTTGGGAGCCTTTTGCTTAAAAATGTTATAATCTACAGCTTGTAAGACGTCTGGCAAGTGAACTCAGTTGACAACTAGTACAGCTCGTTGGTGTTTGTCTTGACTGAAGCCTGAAGCTGGGAATCTTTTGGAGGTTGGCATGTTACTGTGCTGTCAGATTCTTTGTCTGTGCTGCCTCTCCTGGTGCATGTGGAGTTTGAAGTGTTTATCCTCCTTGTGCTGAACTGGAATACTCTCCCTCTTCCCTGGTGACAGCAGTAAAAAGTATTAAAGTACAGTAGAACCTCAGAGTTACGAACTGACCAGTCAACCACACACTTCGTTTGGAACTGGAAGTACACAATCAGGCAGCAGCACAGACCAAAAAAAAGAAAGTACAGTACTGTGTTAAATGTAAACTACTAAAAAAAACCAAAAAGGGAAAGCAGCATTTTTCTTCTGCATAGTAAAGTTTCAAAGCTATATTATGTTAATGTTCAGTTGTACATTTTTGAAAGAACAACCATAACATTTTGTTCGGAGTTACGAACATTTCAGAGTTACGAACAACCTCCATTCCCGAGGTGTTCATAACTCTGAGGTTCTACTGTAGTGCAGTTCTCTTTCTGTGGCCATGGTAACTGACCTCGGTTACATCGAACTTGGTTAATTAACCTAATGAAGAGCAGTTTCCGGGCTAAATCTGTACCTATGGATTTCTGAACAAAACTTCTCCATTGTCTTGCCTGGCTTAAACCTCCACAGTGATTGCTGAGTTCTCAGCACGGTTTCTACAACAGGTTACATTTCTTTCGTAAGCCAGTGTTGGCCTGTGGGATGACTCCTTTAGTAGCACCTGAGACGACAGGTTGCTGATGCTTTTCCCCTTCCCTTCTTTCTTTTGCAGCAGTACAGTTTCTTGCTCTGAACTATTAATCCTTTCCCATCCTAGTGGCCTCTGAGGGTATGTCTACACTGCAATAAAACACCGACGGCTGTCCCGTGTCAGCTGACTTAGGCTGTGGCTGTGAGGCTGTAAAATTGCAGTGTGGATATTTGGGCTCGGGCTGGAGCATGGTCTCTGAGACCTTCACACACCCCCCCCCGCAGCCCAAGCCCTGTGAGGCTGAGTCAGCTGTCACGGGCCAGCTGTGGGTGTTTTATTGCAATGTAGACATACCCTGAGATGTCCCGGGGCTAAAGAGGTGAGATCGTGAATTCTGATGGGAGAAACCCATCTTGAGCTTTCCTTCCATTCAGTCAGATGAAGGCAAGTAGCAGTTTCAAGAATATTTTCTGTTTAGTTTATGCCCTATAATGCAGGGATTTCTTTCCCTCTCCTGATTTTTTTTTTTTTTTTTTTTTTTTTTTTTTTTTTTTTTAANTAAAACCCAGCTTAATCAGGGATTTTGTTACAAAACAATGCTCCCTGGAGATGTTCGTGTGTGTCTTTGGGTTTCCTCCTCCTAATGTATCAGTCAAAGGCATTGCTACTTTGGACTGTTTCTCCTGGGTTTAATTATCATGTCAATGACTGGAGCTTCATGCTGCAGCAGGGATTTCAGCAGTTCAACCTCAATTAAAAGCCAGGCCACGGCAGGCGCACAGTGGCAGGCAGTGCTTGCTATACCCAAGTGCCTTAAGCAGTCCATCCAAACCCCATGTGATCAATGCAGTGTAGAAACTTGAGTAGACAAAAGCCTGTCTGTTACTGGGAGGAATTCTACACATGCTGCTTCTCAAATTAGCCTTAAACAGGTTTTTCTATCCATAGCCACAATCAGCGGTGGCTTTTGGTCAACGTTTTAGGTGGATTACTCAGGATTGGCAACCCCAGGCCTTCAAGAATCATGGGCCAAGCGCCCCCAAATAGTGAGGATACCGTAATATTTTTGAGGATCTCGTAATTTTTAAATTTTTGGTTTCTTTATAATTTTGCCTTCTGTTTTTTGAGCCTTTTGGGGTTCACATTTTCAAGCTTTTTCTCTATGCCTCTAAGGGCTAGACACTTCCTCTTTTATTTTTAAGTTTTTGGTTTTAAATGGAAGCTGAGATCCTCATGTAGTCCCGTGTCTCCAGGAGCTGGGGATTTACGTGAATAAAATCGCAGGGGCTGGCAACACTGGTGACTGGAACTTGCTTTGTCTCTTTGAAGGTGTTGTGGGTTTGTTGCTACTGCTTCGGAGGCACCTCTTGGAATGGGTAATGTGCAGCCAGTCGAGCGTAGATCTTTCCTTTTGACAAGCAGGTCCATTGAATTACAGCTCCCTTTTTTATATCCCATCCGATATCTCTTCCCCCCCCCTTTCTTTGTGGGGGCAGTGCCTCAGGAGCAGAGACTGTGCTTACCACTTATTAAAGAGACCCAGTGTTAATCTCCCACCCATCCTGTTGCAGAAACTTGTCATCAGGATAGGAATCTTTTATTTTTATTTTTGTCCTAAACAGAGCGACTTCCTTTCCAGAATTACTTTGGGATATTATTAGGAAAGGACCCTGGCTCTGTGGCTATAGCGGGATACAGCGTAGATGCAGCCTAGACAATATTATCTGGTTGCTCTCATCTGCCCCCTTTCTCCTGTATGACCCATAGAAACCTTTGCAGCTCTTAGGCAGGCTGGCAAACAAATCTGTTGTGTGTCTGCATAACATGACAGAGGTATCCCAAGCTGTTATGTCAGTCAGTCATTGACTTGCTCTTTGTTTTTCTGCTTTTGAAGGCCTGTTTAATCATTAACAGTGCAAACCTCTATCAGGCAGGGCACCCTGAATGTAGCTGGCTGCTCCGTTCCCTGGAGGTGTAGAGGGTGATGGCCTAGTTGACATGTGGGATATCAGCATGGGAGGGTTTAGAGACTCCAGCACTGTAATCGGGTCTTACTGAAGAAGAGGTTGTCATTGATATCCCTGGGATTTGGCATCTATATAAATACACAAGCCAAGCTCTATTTAAGTACGAGTTCATGTCAGTTCATTTGCCTTGGAAAGGGCAGGAAGTGCCCTGTGATTGCAGTATGTTGGTATCATTCCTATCTCTAGTCCCTAGAAATTCCTATGTTGGTAATGAACCAACCTGCAAAAGGTTCCGAGCTTTGGGTTCAGTCAGGACAAACGCCTGCAAACTCAGGTGTTTTACTCGCATTCAGTGAACACCTCAAGCCTTGAATTTGGTGGTGGGGCTCAGTGAGAAGATTTCCAGTCAGCCAAGGAACATTGTGTGTAGATTTATCTCTGAGTCCTTGGGGTGTTTTTCTGTTTCTCCCAATCAGGAGGTTGAATAACCCAGTTGCGCTTAAAACAAAAACCGATTGGGGTAGGGGAGGGCAGGTATTTCAGAAACTTCCAAAGAGTTTGGTTCTAGAAATGGGGAGTTGTTTCCTTTTTTCTTTCTTTCTTTTTTTTTTTTTTTAAGCACCAGTTTGCATGTGCCAAATGGTTACACACAAGACGCACTCAGTTTTGGTGAATTGGCATAAACTAATCGGGAGGCGGGGGGGGGGGGGGCAGGGAAGTGAAGTCCTCGAATATTGTGTTGGATTTTTTCCCCTTGAATTCTCTTGTACCCTTGTTTATGTTCACTGACATCTGTGCAGTCGAATTTTGCTGGCACAAGCATTCACTGAAAGTGAACGTTAAACTCACTCTCCAATCCTTGTAGAACATGCATTTTAAGTTCACGTTCCCATGGGCGTTCTCATCAGGAACTTAATTGTAATCAGGGAACAGACCATTCCAAGGACCAATCTCTGTTAAGGGGTGCCACTCAAGTTGAGTGTTTTGGATTGCGACCCACAGCGTAAACAAAATCCACAAAATTTTTTGATTTGAATCATTTGGATTAACAAACTCCAGAAAACCGTGCTCTGTTCGTGGCCATTTCCCAAACCAAAAAAAGAGATGAAAGGATTCATTAGGACTTATTCGCTCAGCTCTGCAGCCTGTCTGGGTTCTGGCTCTCTACTTTCATCCCCTAGCTCAGGAAAGGTCAGAGGCCGCTCCCCTGGGGAGGATTTGCTGTTGACTGAATTGCACTCTGTCATTATCCTGCTGGATAATGAATGCAGTGGCCTCCTTGGCACTGGCTTCAGAAAAAAGCTTGGACATCTGCATGTGGCCTGGAGGCAGGGGACTAAAACTGGGGAACCGAAGAAAAAACAACAACATTTTACGGAGCAGATATCAAATCTGCCCAGTCTCTCTTTTAAAGGGAACACTGGAACAACCACTCTAGGGTCTCCTCGTCACTGTTAAACCCTGGTACCTAAAGTGCACGTGAGCGATCCTGTGGTAAAAACGCAATGAAGACAAGTCATTTTGGTTTTACCATGAGGTAAACTTCCTAAGGTCAGCCCCATACCCCTGCTAGTTTACCTCTCAGTATAATGAAGTACCTTTGTCTTCTATCCAGAGTAAAAGCACCGTGTTCACGCGCATTAGTGACTGAGGTAAAAAAACACACCACTTTTTTTTTTTTTTTTTTTTTTTTAAGCTGTGAAGGCAGGGTTAATGGGAAGTTGTCTAGTCAGATGGGAGTCAGGATTCCTGGCTCTGCTACTGACTTGCTATGTAGGGACGGATAAGTCTTTAACCTTTCTGTGCCTTCATTTACTCATCTATATTATACTTGTCTTCCATCACAGGGATGTTGATGGACCAAATTCTCAGCTGGCATAAATGGGGGAAAACTTTGCTTTTATCAGTGCAGCAGTGCCTATAGAATCGTAGGATTGGAAGGGACCTCGAGAGGTCGTCTAGTCTAGTCCATATATTGCAGTTGAGAATTTGGCTTGATGCTTGTAAAGCATCTTGAGATCCCATCATCATGGGCCATAAGTACAAAGTACTCTTATCAGTTTCCTAAGAGAATATTGCAAACCTAGGAATCCTCCTAAGCCAACTGGCACTAAGGTTCATCTACTTACCATCTTTGATGCAATCTGTCCATCACTTCCTCAGTTTTCCTCAGGGTCTCTTTCCTACCACCTTCTCCTGACATGCTATCTTCACCAGGTCCCCTTCATTCATCCTCTGGATGTATTCAAACTAGTGAAGTTTCGCTTCCTGGATTTTTGTCAGCCACGTTGCAGACTTTGACATTATCCAGCAGGCTAAGTAAGGTTCAGGATGGAAGTCAAACATGCAATATGCTGAACCTATTGCAAAACTACTTGATGAGGCCTGATCCTGCAATCCCTTACTCGTGCAAATAATCCTGTTCAAGATTCAGTAGGTTTCAATGGGACTGTTTGCCTAAGTACCTACAAACCATTACTCATGCAAGTAGTAGCATTATGGACTAGGGTACAGTAGTAGATCTCTTTATTTAGGCAGACCTGTGTAAGCCACTAGTACCATATATTAGGTCCCTCATTTGCCTATGTTATAAATAAATGTGTGTCTGCATGCTTGTGTGTGTGCGCGTCTGTCTTTTTTTAGCTAAAGGCAACCCCTTAAGCTCTTATCTGCAGGTCTGTTCAAGCTGGGACATGGGGAATTCCTAAGAGGATTATCATGGTTTACTTGATATAGAAGTGAACTTGAGCAATGGCTTATCTTATCAGAGATAAAAGACATGGAAATGAAGTTTATGTAACATGGCTTCCCCAAGTGGAATTCAGGTTCTCCCAAGTGCGTTCCCTATTAACAGTAGCCATGGGTAATGTCTGTCTCTTATCTGACACCTGCTTTCTGGGCACTGATGGCATTTATTTATTTTCAGGGCTCTGTTTAGAGACCAGTCTGTTTGGGACTTTAATCCATGGCTGTATAAAGTGGAGGGAAGTAGGGAGGGTGGATGCTGATAGTGGGTAGAACACTTCTGGACTTGACATTATTCAAAGGCTGGGGTAGCATTAATACTGTATGCTGCATTGGAAAGTGTTGTGTCCTGCGTTGGTTGCTCTGGCCGAACCATAATTGTCACATGATTGTATATTTTGTTTCAAGATAAGCAATTAAAACAACCACCTTTATATTCTTTAAAAGGGGAGTGTGATCCATTGGATTGGAAACTGGACCAGGAGTTAGTCCTGAGTTCTAACCCTAGATCTGCTACTGACTTGCTGTGTAGCCCCGAGCATGTAATCTAACCTCTCTGTGCCTAAGTTTTCCCTGATGTAAAATGGGGATGGCGGCTTAAATTCTTCTGTAAATCATTAATCCTTCAGATTGTAAATGCTTTCTTTCTTTCTTTTTCTCTCTCTCTCTCCCATCACGAAGCAGTTCCGTAGCAGTTGCGGTTTTATTATACCTATTGCAGATAGACGCATCCTTGGTCATTACTTTTAATGGCATAAAAAGGGAATTGAAATATTCCTCTGCAGTATTTGTAGATGCAAACCCAACAGCGTCGTGCATAACCCCTGCCCGGCTGATGGGCTGAAAGAGAGAAGCCGCACATGAAACAGAACCTACACATCAGTGAAACAAAAATTGTGCCCAAGAATTAGAAATGGCCATAAACAGAGTGAAATTGACTAGTCTGGTTTCCTCCCAAGCTGATTGGAGTGCAGAGACGAAACAAACAGCCTCAGGAGTGCACAGTAAACTCTTTTTGCTAATGGGCTAATAAATAAATACATAGAATGCCTTACTGCACTCCATTGGTCTCACCTGCGTGTAAGGCTACTGATAGCAGTCTGCTGACGTGGGGATTAGGGCTCAGAACTGAAGGGGGCTCCCCTCCTCTCTCTGCCTTGGGTAATTAACAGTTCCCTGCCGCTCCCCCTCTTTCTTGGCTGGTGCACTGGGAGTTCCCTCTAGCTCCAGTCTCCTTGAATCACTGCTTGTGATATGCACCCAGACTGTCCCTTTTTACCCAAAACAGATTTTCATGTGTTTGCCACGCAGAAGAGGTTTTATTTTCTAAGCTCTTGCTGTCACAGATTGTGACAATGCTGAGGAGGTCCAGGCGGCTTCATGCTTCCCACAGAAAGACTCAGCAGACAGTCTGAGCCTGGCAGGCTGACAGCACTTATTAGAGGTAACCTTCAGGAAATGCCACACACAGCCCTTGCTGAGCCTGCTGGCTTCAGGCGCACACAGCATTCATGTCATTCTTCTTGAGTTTTTTCCTTCAGGCTCCCAGCCTGCAGCTGCTTTTCCTCGCTCCCACCACCTGCCCTTCTGCCCTCCTGCTCCGCTGCTCTTGCTACCTGGCTTCTGGCCTCCTCTCACAGCAACCCGCTGCACTTAGAGAGAGAGAGGTGGGCCAAGAAGCTGGTAACACCTGCTCTGCTTCTGTGCATAGAGTAGCTGTCTCGTCCTTAATCATTCCCTTATTAAAGGTACAGTATGCCCTAATTGAGGGCTTGGGGAGCGGCTCCGTGCAAGAGGATGTACTCCTGTTAGGGGTGTGTAGGTGAACTCTCTGGATCCTCCTCTTACCCTGTTTAAAAAAGGGTCATGCCATCTTTCCCCCACAGTCCAGAAGACTGGATGAGGCCTTTTTCTGGAGCCCATTAGCACAGCTAGATAGCGGAGGTAAGGTGTGCCCTTCCCCTAGGGCCAGATTTTCAAATCGGAGTGTCTTAAATTGGGAGCCACACCAAGTTACCTGACTTTCAGACAGACATAGCAGCACCCGCCCTGCAGCTCCTATTGGAGTCAGAGGGAATTAGATGTCAGTACTTCTGCAAATCAGGCTACTTATTTAGGTGCCTATATATGGAGTTAAATGCCCAAATTTAAGGCATCCAAGTTTGAAAATTTGACACTTAACACCTCCTATCTGTTTCTCCATTTGTCAACTGGGGTCAGTATTTATCTTCCTCTCAGGGTTCTTCTATAACTGAATTATTGTGATTATTTATTTAACGGTAACACCCAGTGCAACGTTTGTAGGCACTACTGCTAATCGAGGTTGGGATGCCACATTGCTACGTGTTGTACATGAACACACTGCTCCTTGACGAGTTCAGATCTAAATATAAACAAGACAAAGTACTGTCTTCATTTTACAGAACAGAGACACATAGACATTATAATACCTAGCTCTTCTATTCAAAGGAGGGGTAGCATCATTATCCCCTTTTTACAGATGAGGAAACTGAGGGCGGTGAAGTGATTTTGCCCAAGGTCCAGTGGTAGAGCCGGGAATAGAACCCAAGTCTCCCGAGACACCGTGCAGTGCTCTGAGTTGGAATAACGTAGAGTGGGATCCTTCAAAGCACTCAGTGACCTGCTCTGTGGCAGGACCAGGAATGGAACTGAAATCTGTTGAGTCCCTGTCCAGTTTCTTAGTCACAAGCCCATATACTTCCTCTGTAATCAATGAGCATAGATGCCAAGCGCGCTCTACCAGTATTGTCCTCTGTAGAGTCTTCAGCAGCCGTGCGTCTTAGCCAGTCAAAGCCAGGAAGGTGCCGTATTAAATCTCCATGAAGAGACGACAGCTCTTAACACCTGCTCTTTCTGGTGACAACTTTTCATCCAAGGCCTGCAGCTTCTGTTGAAGCCAGGCAGGCGTTTACAGGTGCTCCGCACCACTCGGGATTAGACTCTCGTTTACGTTCTAAGACCGATTTTAATCTGGGCTCGCTGGTCCCTGCCACGGAATAGCGAAGCCTACCTTCCCCTTTACCTTGTCAATAGTCACTTTTGCTGAGCCCTGGGAAATCCATGGGGTGGCATTAAAATCCCATGCAATTATTGGCTTACCGTAATATTTCTATTGTGAGGGGCTTTGTGCATCTTGCCGCTTGAACCCACTTGGGAGGGGAGGGTGGGACAGGCCGGCCTCAAGCTGAGGGTCCATGGCCATGTCAGACCCCAATAAGGTGCTGCTCTGCTGTGGATTTAATTTCCACGGTGCTGGAAATGCTTCCCCAGTGCCCAGCTATCAATTGAAAAGCCGTTGGAGGGGAAGGAGGTGGTGGTGGGGAATGACTTGTGGTCTCCATGGCAACCTACCAGACAAGAAGTGTATCAATGTGCCGTTCGGCACCATCTGAAACTCAAACCGTGCTCGCTAAATCTTGGGGCTGCCTCTGCCTGCCAGACCCTGCTGTGGGGCTGTTAATGTGAGACGGCTCAGTGCTAAAGCATTCTTGCCAGATGCTCCAAGTCTTCAATACAGAGTACAAATAGATTGTTTGTGTGTGTGTGTGCGCGTACTTGAAACCAGCGGCTAACTTTATACACCGACAGCCTAACCCCACCGGATCTGGTGATTAGATCTCTGTAGACATTGCAACACCAAGTGCTAGAGTTGGGCCCGAGCCATGAAGTCCAGAGCTTGAAAGTCTCCTAAATTCAGAGAGGTTCAGCCCTGGAGATTTGTTTCGTGTCCATCGCTTCACGACGCCTCAAACTCTTTCTGTACACGTGAGTGAAAATTATGCTCCCCTTTAAAGGTGAGTTCTCCAGATCCTGGATGAGATATGTTTGGGGTGGTGGGGTTGGGGAAGCTGTCCAACTGCTTGTCCGTGTTTTAGGGGTGTTGATAAATGGACTCTTCAAGGCCGTCAATCCTACACATCTTCGTGATTGCCCACTGTACTGAATAAACAGGAAAACAGATTTAGCTTCTTTGGATTTCATAAAAATGGGCAATTGAGGGTCACAGACCATCCTGGACTTTTGAACGGGAATCCTTACATTGTCCTTGAGGTTACCTGCAGAGCTCCAGGGTAGCGTCTGGCCAGAAATCTCCAAGCATAGAACTGAGCATGCTCTTTGGGGTGTGACGAAAGCTGCCTTTGATAGGCACTGGTACTAGCATGGCTAGTCAGTCCAACCCTGCCAGTTGTTCTCAGCTGTGTTGTGCTACATTCCATACCTGTACCGGTCATGGGACTGACAGTACCACATTGGAGAGGTACCCTCAATGGTTGGAATAGTGAGTGTTTTAAGGGATTGCCTTTCTTAAGAGTACTTTCTCTCCATGTTGGCGATCTGCTGGTGGCATGCGAGAGCTGTACATCTGTGGGAGTTGCAGCAGTTTGAGGGGGGCCCTCTGGAGTTGGTCAGACAGAGCCTGAGCTAGTTTATTCGTTCTCTCTCTCAGGCACTTTATCTGGCCCCTGCTTACCATCGTATCTAAGCCCTTGAATGTATTTATCCTCGCAGTCTCCCTGGGAGGTAGGGCAGTGTTGTATCCTCATTTTACAGATGGGGCACAGAGCGGCTAAGGCTGTCTACACTACAGACCTTACAGTGGCACAGCTCTGTGTTGCTGCTCTTCGCCAGCATAATTAAACCCCCCCCCAACGAGCGGTGTTAGCTCTGTCAGCAGGAGAGCCTCTCCTGCGGACATAGCGTTGTCCACACCAGCACTTTTGCCAGGGAAACTGTTGGTCAGGGGTGTGTTTTTTGTTTGTTTTTTTTCCCCACACCCCTTATCGACAAAAGTGGTGGTGTAGACAAAGGCCAAGTGACTTGTTCCATCATGAGTCTATGGTGGAGTGGGCCTTTGAAGGTAGGGTCCCGAGTCCCAGGCTAGCACCCAAACCACTGCACATCCATCCTCTCTTAAATACAGGTCTGTCGCATCTTAGGCGCATTTAACAGGTGCGATTTCAGCTTTACGCAGTCGGCAAAAACAAGAAAAAAACAAAAGAGAATTTAAATACTGTTTCTGTAGTGTGGGCGATTCCGCCCGCCATTACACTCAATGTAATTTTGACTATAGGCGATTTTCGCTTTACACGCTGACTGCGGAACGTAACCCCAGCGTAAGATGAGACAGACCTGTATCTGTAAGGTGCCTCTTACCTAAACATCTCAGCACCACTTCAGGATGCTCTGAGAGGCATGAGTATTTACCCAGCTCCCTCTGGGCGGATGCGAGTTTTGTCACAGGTTCGGCGTTTTGGTTTTTGTCATGACATTGGTATTTTTAATTTTGTTTATGCAGCCAAATGAATAGAAACCGGCTGCCTCCAAGTTTCTAGTGGAAACTCCCAAAAGTATATTAGGAAATCATGTCTCTACTGTGGCTGTGTAAGCATGGTACATGCCGTGCAAAGCTGTCAATGGGATGGCTGCCTGTAATGCTTTCAGGCCTCCATCTTGGCTGATGCTGCAGCCCATGCTGATGTGATCATGGCACAGTCTCGCCAAACTCTCCCAGCCTGTAATTCTGTAGTTGTGTCTATTATTTGTCACTGCCCTGTTAAGTGCTGGTTTGAACTAAGACGTCTGCCTCACGTCTTGCCCCATCACACGTGTTTCATGAGACTTTGACGGTCATGCACCAACGATTAATCGCATAAAAAAATTGATAATTTTTCATAGGGATTTTCTGTTGAAGGTTGGTTAAACCCCCTTCCCCCCCCCCCTTGCTTGTAGCTGAGCTCCTGACGTTTAAAAGCCTTGACTTGTAGCTGTGGTTTTTGTAGCTGAATGGTGTGACGCTGGCAGGCCAAGTGCTAGCTTGTGGCACCGAAGACTGACACAGGCATAGCTGGCAACCAGTCCGGCTCACTTGTGTGTTAGTATTGTTAAAATAGGTATCCGATTTAGAGAGCTGTGTTTAGTGTTTGGACTTGATGAAATGCTTGTGAGTTGCTGCATGCATAAATCTCACGTATCATACCTGTATCCCATGCTATGAGGTAATATTTAAATGTTTGCTTTGTAACTATAAAAGTGTTTGCTATGAAACTGGAAACTCTCACAGTCAGGAGAGAAGCATTACCAAGCGTGAAATGTGAGTTTACCACAAGAGGTGTCATTTCCTGCCCAACAAAAGAAGGTCTGTAGACACCAGATGAACCATTGTGGAACATCGGTGGACAAAAGACTTTGTTGATTGTGGGGCCCCCCCCACACTCGTGAAGATGGGACATGCACAAACCCTTGTCCCATCACAGTTTGAACTCTGTCGGGAAAGGTATCAAAATCCCTGACCAGAAGCATCTGTAGCACTATACTGCTTGGAATTTGGAGAGGGCAATATTTCTAAGCATAAGCAAGGGATCCCTAAGCTGCTTAGCTTGGGTTAGCCCTAAAGGACATCTAGAGCTTGCACATTACAGCAGCTTCTATTACTTTTTGAAACCTAGGACTATAACTCATTTGTAACTGTATGTTTACCTGCTTTAACCTTGTAAATAACTCTCATTTCTTTTTCCTAGTTAATAAATCCTTAGTTAGGTTACTACAGGATTGGCTACAAGCATTGCCTTTGGTGAGAGATCTAAGGTACAAATGACCTGGGATAAGTGACTGATTCTTTGGGACTGGGAGTAACCTGAATATTGTGTTTTTTTTGTTTTTTGTTTTGGTATAAGAGACCATCTCTCATAAAGGCAGGCTTGCGGCAAGATAGACCGGAGTGCCCAAGGGGACTGTCTGGGACTCCATGTTAAGGCGGTTCTAGTGCTTGAGGGGTTCACGTTTGGTACCTGGTTGGTGAAATCCAATTCTAGAACACCCAACCAGTTTGTGCCCTGGTTTGTAACAGACTGCCCTGAGGTTGCCCCCACATTTGTGAACCACTCCAGACAGCTTGACAGATGGATACAGGTTTTTCCACTGAGCCGTCTGTCCCTGTGTGTTTGGCTTGAGTTACTGAAGGAACTGAGTGGCCTTCGTTTAGCCTTCTCCAGAGGCTGTTGGCTCTGCTCTGTGTTTTATTCCAGTTCTTTGCATTGGTGTGTTGCAGTTGGAACCACCACCCCAGAGCTAAGCAACTGAGCTATGAAAGGTCAAAGCATTTTCCTTTCCCATTGATGCTTCGTGGCACTAGTTAACAAGAGGTTAAATGTGCTGCTGGGAATGACTGACCATAGCACTTAGCCAATTCCTGTGGGCTGAACTGCAGCCCCCTTTAGACCAGTGATATGGATATGTTAATTTATTCCTGCAATTTCCAGCCCCGTCTCTAAAAGCTAAAGTGCTCTGAAGATCTTTGTTCCCTGTCAAGATAAAAGCCAAAGCCCAGAGTGTATCAATAACAGCTGTGCCCTCTGTGCTGGGTTATTATCCTTTCGGAATTTAATAACATGACACCCCTTTTTACTGGATAGCTTGTCCTTCCCTCTAGGAATGGATCAATAACAGACCTTGTATCTGCTATTTGGATGTAATTGCTAGTGTCAGCTGATGTCTGGTGCTGTTTCTCCAAATGGCCCTGGGAAGCTTAGTGGGATGCTAGGCTTGTAGGTTTTGTTGTTGTTGTTCTCTTGCACTCGTCAAAGATGAAGTTGGAAGGAGTCATTTGGGAGGGGAGTCTCACTTTTCCCTTCCTCCCTTTCATCACATTCATGACAGAGACCGAGTAAGTAATGAACCCTCCAGAGACAGTGGCAGGTTTCCAGGATAACTGTACGTAAGCTTCCACCTATAGATTATTGCAAGGAAATTAAATCCGATTGTTTGGTGCATGGTCTTGGGCTATATAACATGCCAATTTCACATAGATCAGCCATGGATCAGGAAGGGCTAGGTCCTGTTTTGGGGCAGCGAGGAGGCATTTCTTTTCAGGCATTTACTCTAGCTAAGTCTTTAGGGTAATTCAGGAGTGTAATTACACGGGAACTCTTTATGCTTCCTATGTATTTCGGTTTCCTAGAATGAACAAAGGCGTCAGGTGCAAGTAAACATCTGTCTACCAGTGAAATGGGCTCACAACTGTTCAAGAAGGGTACAGCACAGTGCCTGAGGCCTGCCCCCAGAATCCCCTCATCCCTAGTGACAGGTTGCTTTCTAAATCTGATTGTCTATGATGATATACCCTCTGTTAGGGTGTGATGGCTAGTGTATGGTCTAATCCGCCCCATTGTGGCAGAATTCCAGTCTTTTACAGGTGGCATTCTGGACCGATTTAAAATCCACGGCACAAAATTCCCATTGACTTCAGTGAGTCAGGATTTCACTGTGCGTATTTGAGTCCCCCTGTCCTAGAGAACATAGAACTGTGGGCAACTGCCAGCCCACTTCACTAAACCATTTGGCGCTCCCTTTCCTAGCGCGAAGTTGCTTGGAATCTTGAACATAGTTCTATTTATTTATATAATGCCTGCCCGTGCAGCCCTGGACTAGTCATCTGGCAAGGGAGACAAGTTCCCAAACCCACATGGGAAGAGAGCATTTGGAAATATGAAACCTTTCAAGTTCTGTGCAGCTGCCTGCAGTTTCACAAACAAAGCTGTAACCTGCGTTTGGCCTGTATTGTTTGCTGCATTTCTTGTTTTATTATTCTCTCTCTTTCTTTCTGCATCGAACTCTACTGGGGGATGGAGGAGGAAAAAAACCAGAGGGATATAATGGGGCCAAATTCCACCTAGCTGTTTTCTCAGTGGTTGCCTCTCTTACAATCCCAAGGATGTGTATGCTCCTCCTGAGGGTCCTGATGGTTAATGATGATTTGAAGGGCACACTCAAACCTTTCTGCAGATGCAGTCAATCTGTGAGATTCTGGTCATGCAGAGAACCCTGGGACCCCTCTCCTCTTGTATTCAGCATGCTGATAAATCATTCATAGCCTTGGTAAATGCAATTCTCTCTCTCGCTCTGTATGTAAACAATCCTGGACCCTGTAGTTATCGTCCTCAGAGGGCAGGGTAGAGGGTTGTGGCAGCTGGGAGATCCTAAATTAAAGTCCCTGGAAAGGATGCAAATGTCTAGGAGTGAAGGGGACGGTGTGTTTCTTTTGCAGCAGTTAAAAGAGAATAGCAATGTCTTGCGCTCCTGTGTCCTGACAAACCATCAAAATAATTACAGCACTTTGCCCTTCTTTAGCATTTTTCATCCAGGGATCTTGCACTACGTTGCAAACATTTGTTGTACTGTCTTCACCACACCGCTGTGAGGGGAGGCCTGTCTCCTCATTGTTCTTTTACAGCGTGGAAAACTGAGGTGCATACAGTGGTTCCTCTGCCCAATGTCCACACACGGAGTCCGCGGCAGAGCTGGGATTAGAGTCCATAAATCCTGGTGAGTTGTGTGAAATGTAGGCTTTGGGGTTTGTTACAGATCTGAAATGTGGCAGATTTGCTGAGAGGTTATCTTAGGGCCAGTTTATGGGTTTGAGTGGGAGCCATGAAAAACTATGAAGATCCGTGGGACTTTGACCCCAGATCAGGTAGAACTTGACATCTGTGGCGGGTTTTCACGTTGGGTTCATTCCCATCTGAAACCCAGAGCAGAAAAGGGGCATGATCAGGATGAAAACCTATGTGGAGACCAACCCCTGTGAACCCAGACCATGTAGCTCCAGTCCTGCATCTCACAGCCCTGCTCTCTATCTAAGTGAAGGTACAAGAATGACCTGGAATTGACCCTATGATGAGTACCCCCAGCCTGTTTTTTGCATATGTCACATTTTAGCCAGTTGCTATTTTAGCTTTCATCCCCCAAAAACCCCAGATGGAAGAAGTGCCCTCTGTGATTCATAACTTCCAAGTCCAGCAAGCACATGCAGGGGGTTCATTTGACTGGACTAGGGCTTCATCTCTCGCTGTTTCAAACAGAAATCCCACCCTACAGTTCGCTTCATTCTGTGGCTCTGTTTAAACTGTCTAATTTGGGTTTCTAGTTATGAGTATCGCACAGAGAGAGAAACACGCACTCTAGATATAAGTCAGAATCACACTTGCTGAGAAATCCGGGCCTCAAGCACGACCTACTTTTAAGACTGTTACAATCTGCAGGGGAATGCCCTCTGGATTAGATCAGCTAGATCCTATCAATTTGTGCTCTGGGTTGGAAGAAGCAGCCGTATCCTTTTCTCTTACCCTTTTGTGCAAGAAGCAAGGCAGGATTTTCTTCCTACCGCTCAAGCAAGCCTGAAGGAGGGAGGGCTGGCAAATACAACGTTCCATGCACCAATTCGCCAGTGGTGGGGGCTGCAAACTGTGTTTGGATTCCCAGCTGGTTTGGCTAGTGCATATGTCACAGGGAGCAGCGCCCACTAGGTCGGGGGCTTCCATATAACGGTGTGATCCAGCAGATGTCTACCCTATGGAATCCTTCCACAGCCAGCAGAGGATCAGCGCATCTGAGGATGTTGCCTGGCATCACAGGGTGCATCTGGCAGTCTCTCTGCTCCCCCTTGGAAGTTAGGCAGGAGCCAAATCCCGCTCTGGTTATCTGTTTTTTTTTTTTTTTTTTTTTTTTTTTTTTTTTTTTTTTTTTTTTTTTTTTTTTTTNGCACTATTCTCTCACTGAGATGCTTTAAGAAAAGGGGAGAAAATCAACAACAGACAACCCCAGCTGCTGGTTATGTAGGACCTAGAAAAAATAAAGTTTTGCTCTGGTCTGCAGCAGGAGCCAATAAATTAATGATTATTCCCTGAGTGGTGCTGCTCATCTAGACAAGGATGCTCTCGCACTCAGCGTGAAGGAGATAAACAGCAAGGCAATGTTAATTTCATACCCTGCTGGAAAGAGGGAAGAGAGAATCTAATGTCTACCAGGTAGCCCAGGAGAGATTTAAGAAGAGATTGAATGTTCCAGGAGGCTTTCTGAAAAGGGAAGGTTTATATATCACATAAGCAGGGTGGGAGAGAGTGTAGTGTTTAAAAGAAAATTCCTCGCGGACATGTGTTGTGGGAGACCTGAATTCCAGATGTGACTTTGCCCTGGATGACTCAGGAGCATGGGCAGTGACCCTTCAGCCCCTTCCTTGCGTGTTATCTGCAGCTTGAAGAATAAGAGGGTTTGTTTTTTTTGTGAACGGCTGTGAATTGCTTTCTGGGCTTGAAGGAGAGCGCAGGAGATGGAAATACCTAATCTGTCACTTTCAGAGGGAGAAGTAAAATATTCTGATAGATTCTAAATGGAATTGCATCAGCGGTGCCTGCTCTGTGGATGCCTTTGAGCTGTTCAGTCATCCTCACTGCATTACCCCAGTCAGAAAGAAGATACAGTATTCCCTGGAGGGGAGCAGCTTGTGAACATTACTGTTCAGTCAGCCTGAAAAGCTCTATTACAAATAGATTTAGACCAGTCCTTGTGTATTATAAGGAGCAACGCTGACTTTCTGGAGCAGTATTTTCTCGAGGAAAAGGTGCACGTTGGGCTGATTTGTATCCCACTTGCCTACCAGTTGGGCTAAGTGTAGTAAAAATAGCCTAGAAATCGTGAGGGGCAGGTAAGCAGTGTTAAACCGGGGCAGATCGTCTGGTTAACTAATTGGTAGAGTTGCGCATACAGTGCAGGCGACCTCTCCCTCTTGGGAAGGCAGTGTAAGGTAGTGAGTAGGGCACCGGACTAGGAGTCCTGGGTTCTGTCCTCTGCCGATGGTGCTCCATGAGCTGGGGAAAGCCACCTTTCCGTGTCTGTTTCCTTTCCTATCTTTTGCTCATTGTATCCATTTAAACAGTAAGCCTTTTGGGGCAGGGCAGTCTCTCACTATTTGTTTGTACAACACTTAGTGCTACTGGACCTTGTCTCAGTTGGAGCTTCAGGGCACTAATATAATGCCAATAAATAATGAGCGTTGAATTGGTTCCACCCTTTTAAATGGGGAGTATCCATCCATCTATAAGCTGTGTTGTTTAAGATTCTTTAACAGCTGTAACAACTTGACTTAATGGTGATGGAGAAATGCATTTGCAAGCCACACAGCTGAATATTATTTTAATCATCGCTTACCTGCCCAGACTTCAGTTCAGGGTTCTGTTTCCCAGTGCCGCAGTTGCTGATCCATCCCTAATAAGACTGGGGTATGCTAATGGCATGCCTGTGGTGTGTGCTGATGGTGCATCTTGGAGGCTGTGTGGTACCACCTTGAGCAAATACAAGTACCAGCTAGCTGCCGCTGTGCAGTTTCCCCTGGAAGTGGTGTAGGACACAAAATGTGCTTCGCTCCTACTCTGTTACGCTTGTTGGTCTCCTTTGCTTTGCCCCCTTTCACATTTCCACCCGTTTGGAGAGTTGGTGAAGGCTGCAGTGTCCGGAGATTCACTGGAAGATGAAGCTCTGAAACGGACACAAATCTGACATCAGGAATCATAACATTCAAAAACCAGTAGGAGAACACTTCAACCTCCCTAATCACTCAGTGACAGACGTTAAGGTGGCAATTGTGCAACACAAAAGCTTCAAAAACAGACTCCAACGAGAAGCTGCTGAACTTGAATTAATATGCAAACTAGATACAATCAACTTAGGTTTGAACAGAGACTGGGAATGGCTCGGTCATTACACTAATTGAATCTATTTCCCCATGTTGAAGCAGCCTCACACTTTCGTGTCAACTGTCCGAAATGGGCCATCATGATTATCACTTCAAAAGTTTTTCTCCCCTGCTGTTAATAGCTTCTCTTAATTAATTAGCCTCTTACAGTTGGTATGGCTACTTCCACCTTCTCATGTTCTCTGTATGTATAAATATCTTCTTACTGTATGTTCCATTCTATGCATCCGAAGAAGTGGGCTGTAGCCCACGAAAGCTTATGCTCAAATAAATTTGTTAGTCTCTAAGGTGCCACAAGTACTCCTGTTCTTTTTGCTGATACAGACTAACATGGCTGCTACTCTGAAACCTGAAATACCTAGGGTCCCGTAATTGAAATGACAGTCCTGAAAGATCTCTTCGTCGCTAATGTGTAGATTGCAGAATCCCTGGTTATTGGGAGCATCTTAAATCAAGGTACTGAGATTAGACAGTGAGGAGGATAAACTATAACCTTTATTGAACTTGTCTGCACAGTGTGAGTATCAATACAGCACTGACTAAATCTTGTAAGTCCTGTACTGGATACTAGGTAGGATTCTCTTGGGGCATTTTGCTTCTGATTGTGAATAGGGAGGAGGGGATTTCTCCAGTGCCTTACACCGATATTCACTGATAACTTACAGCTGCATATGGGTGTTTGTGAATACCCCTTTTCTAGCCATCATAGGAATCCCTCAAGGAATTTTTGCAGGACATGTGTGAATATATGTGTTTGCAGGTTAGTTCCAACTCTTAAGGGCGTGTCTCTAGTTGGACATGCTTGGGGAGCTCTGTAATAAACATCATAGCATACAAATAACCACAAAACCTCCCTGCTGCAGTTAGGCTCCTGCTGTCCTGCTTTGCTGGAGAAGCGCTGGTGGAAGCATCAGTTGGTGTCCTAGAGGAAGCAGTCTGCCCCTGGTCCCACTGCTTTGACTCTGCAATGACAAGGAACCTTAGAAGAAAAAGGAAAATCTGTGACTCTGTTGACTTGGAACAACATCAAAGTGACAAGCTCCCCCTGAACTGAAATAACAGACCTTGTACATGGGAGGAGATGCCGCATTCCGTCAGTCTCTGTCAGATGTAGGAGCAAGAATGATGCCTCCCGTCGATGCCTAAAACCTCCCTAGGGTTGGACTTGGTTCTTCAATAGATCAAACCAGTGGAAGTGAACAAAGACCGACGTATTCCTGTTGTCACAAACTTTTCCCTGAGGGCCTGACGCAGTAGCCATTAGAATCCAGGGGAGTCTTGCTATTGACTTTGGTAGGTCCATATTGAGAAGAACCTTCGAGGCAGCTTCACAGCTACAGTAGAGAAACCACAAATGTGCCCGCAAAGGAAGTCTTCAGAGATGTCCTAGCCGGAAAGTTATTGTCCCAGAGCACAATATCTAGGCTCTGCAGCGCAATCTGCGGAATCCAGCTCGAGTGTGATTGCAGTTGTTGACTCCTTTTGCCAAAGGACAAGAAGCAGGAGGGGGAAGAGGAAGGAAAAGTTCGGTTTGAAAAATGGCAGCAAAGGCTGGAGGTCAGGCTGAGTGAAGCTATTGATTACAGGCCTATTTCGGTTTCCTTTGCGCCTCGCAACGTGTGGACAAAGAGACCTTATGCAGAGGTCTGAAGAAGACAGTGGTGGAGTAATAGTGGTTCAAACTCTTTTTAAAACTGAATCAACAGAGTTTGATTTGTTTGGTCTGTTTTGGAACTTAAATCCCAATTTTCTCAAAGAGGGAAGAATATTGGAATAAAGATCCACCTTGTGCCTCTGAAAGGAGGATTTTGCCTTCAGTGTGGCTTCTGGAATAACTGGGTATCTGTAAGGGAAACTAGCATGTGGTCTGACTGGTTAGCTCTGCTATTTTGAGGCTATTGCCCTAAACATCATCACAAGAGAAATCCTTAAGGGTTCTAATCCTGCAGTTGGGCGGGGAAAAGGAAAAGTTCATTACAATGTAGCTGACTCTGTACAGAAGCCACAGCACATACAACTCAGCCGCCACACATATCAGTCATGTCGCTACGTAACCCTGACGTTATTGTGCTTTTAAAATGCTGCCTTTGAAAGTCTCTCCGTCTATGAAACACGCCTGGTTTTCAAGCTCCACATTTAATGTGCTCAAGTAGTAAACGTACACAGAGGAGTTTTTTGGGCAGTAATAATAATACTTAGCGTTTTCTCCTTCAGAGCGGTAAACAAACCCTAGCTAGTAAATCCTTACAACCCTGCTGAGATAGGTATATGTTCTTCCTGTTGGTTTTATGGATGGGAAGCCAAGTGCAAAGAGTCAGCATGGCCCAGTGGACAGAGCTGTGGACTGGAAGTCGGGAGACCTGCATTCTAACCCTGGCGTGGGCGCTGACCTGCCATGTGACCCTGGGCAAGTGGTTCACCTCTCTGGGCTCCCATTTCCCCTTCTGCTGTTTTTGTCTGATGTGGTGGTGAGCTCACTGGGACAAAGACTGTTTCTTACTCCCTATTTGTACTCTTGCACGCCAGTCTTGGTTGCGGCCTCTACATGCTACCATATATTACTAATAAAACCTAAATTTTGGGTCTGTCTGACACTTACCACTTACAGTGCTTAAAAATGCAAGCCGGATGTTGATCCTCAGTCCTGTGCAGTGGGTAACGGAGAAACTGAGACAGGCAATGGGATTTGCTGAAGGTCACAGGGAAGCCAGTGTTAGAATTGGGGGCTTCCAAGTTCCTTGGCTCCCTGTCCTATGCTTAGGCTACTAGATCAAACTTCTTTCCTAACCCATTAAGAACCTGATTACTTCCCTGCCTTTTTGAAAGTGAGTGAGAAGGAAGTGGCACAAAGAGAAGGAAGCAGCTGGAAGCATAATGGCATGTCGGAGAGGGACACATGCCTCGTTCGGTGATAGCGTTTGCCAGGAAACCAGATGCTGTTGCTGGCTGGAAAATCTTTTTGCGCAGTTTGGTACCTGGGTTTTACAGATTGGGGGTTCAGAAGGAAGAGAACCGATCTAATCGGCCATAATTAGTGTGACAGCCTAATAAGCAGAGCGTTGCCTAATGAGCTAAACATGTGGCGCTAAAGTGCGGTATGGATTCAGGAGGGAATGATGGCATGTTGTGTGAAGCCGATGTCTAGGCAGCTCTCCGTGGAATGGGGTAACGTGGCTGTGATAGCGTTTCATCCCGCTCCTGTCTCTTTTCTAGACACAGACTGCTCAGAGACCTTCTTCTGGTCAAACAGCTTGTGCACTTTATTTCCAGTGTTCTCCCCACCACCCTTACAAACATGTGCAGCTCAGTGTTTACCCTAGCATACACTCCTGTACTCGCCCTGCCAAGGAAGGGGGAGACAGAAGATAACTTTCCCCGGAGAGATCTTGTCTGGCTGACTCTCAAAAGCCTGTCACTCCCTCTTTCCCCCCGAGAATACTTCCTTCCTGTGCCTTTTCTGCTTTCTGGGCTAATGGGTTAGTTAGTCTTGTAGCTCTCACCCATCCCCAAACTATCAACTAGGCAAAGCTTTGCCCGTCCGGTTTCCTCCGGGGCGATGGAATTGGTGATCAGAGTGCTGGTACAGCTGCTGTTGCCAGGCACTCGATCACAGTGGCACCATAGCGCTGGCCTCTAGCACTTGGGGGTGGCAGCCATTTTGGCACCTCGTGATGCCTCTCTCAGGAAGGGCAGCAGTTCCTCAGGAACGTTTCAAGAGTGTGAAATAGGAAATGGCAGTGGCCAGACCACTCACTAACAGGTCCTTTCTCAGGGTCCTGGTTTACTTCCCAGCCAGGTTAACTCTCTCATTTGTGTTTCATTGACCAGAAAACACAGAATCGTAGGACTGGAAGGGACGGACATCGAGAGGTCGTCTAGTCCCCTGCACTCAAGGGTAGGATTAAGTATTATCTAGACCATCCCTGACAGGTGTTTGTCCAACCTGCTCTTAAAAACCTCCAATGATGGAGGTTCCACAACCTCCCTAGGCAATTTATTCCAGTGCCTCACAGGAAGTTTTTCCTAATGTCCAACTTAAACCGCTCTTGCTGCAATTTAAGCCCATTGCTTCTTGTCCTATCCTCCGAGATTAACAAGAACAGTTTTTCTCCCTCCTTCTTGTAACAACATTTTATGCTTCTTTCCTGACTAAAAAATAGCCAGAGTTCCTGTGTGTGCAGCAGCCCAGCTCTGGGAGGAAGCCATTTGTGTTCCGAGGCCTCTGCGCTCCATCTCCTTGCAGAAATCCCATCGAGGTCGCCTGTATTTTGGCAGTTTATTGTCCTGAGTGTAATGAACACATGACTGATTTGTGGGTGGGGCCTGTCACAGGGAGATCTTGAGGTTTAGGGTTTGAAGGGATGGAGTTCTCCCTGGCTGAAACAATGCCTTGTGGGAAGCTTGTAGTGTTTAACCAAAGCACTCCATGCCCAGGTAGCAGACAAGGTGCGTTAGATCACGGGCACAGAAGGAGGTGGCCTCTCTACTAGGATTTCATGGCAATCACATGGGCCTCATTAGACATTTGTTTGGGTGTGACCGCTGAGTTTGGTGTCATCTTTAGAAGACAAGTTGTAATTGTAACCTGCCTGTTCACGGTACCGGGGCCTGGAATGGGAAGAGCGCTGCTTGAGGAGTTTCCCCCTAGGTGGTGAAGGGTAAATTCTTACCCTGTTGGCTTGGTTTCTTCAGGCCTTCCTACAGATACCCCCAACCTCTGATCACCGAGCTAGACGTGGGCTTGTTGTTTGTTCAGTGTCCTTAGTTATGTTGTTTCCACGGCTCTAGGGAGCCTTCCTCTGACTTGATCCAGGCAGCAAGTCCTTTGAGATTTCAAAGGTCTGATTCTCTTTCCCCCCCGCCCCCCGCCCTTTCTGACCTCCCTCCGTGGTCTCTAGAGTGGGGAATGTAAACCTGTTTTGTCTGGGCTGGTAGAGAAAGCCACGGAGAAATCAAGTTAACCAGTAAGAAATTCCCCCTCTGCTGTGTTTCTAATCACCACCTTTCTGCATTCACAGTATGTTTAGTAGGTTCATTTATTATGATGAAGTTTAGTTGAACTTAGCTCTCTTGCTGGTCTTCCAGTCCTCTTCCCTGAGGCACATATGCTCCCATTAATTTTCTGCTACCCAACATGCTTAATTTCATTCCACAGAGCACCAGCCTTCACAGTCTGTAGTTGGCTGTGCGATTTTTGCAAGTATCGCAAAGAAACGAGTGCTTTCTTTTCTGAAGCTAACTGTTCCCTGGCTAATGCACTAAAAGCTTCAGTCTACCCTGGGTCACTGGAGCCCTGGTTGTGTCCTTGAGGTTTGTGCTATATTGCACAATAGCATGTGGAGCTCTGAACAGCACCCAGCAAACCCCAATCCCAACAAACACAGAGTAAAAGATGGTCCAGACCGGGGGGTGCTGGAACCCAGAGGGCCAGGGGGCCATGGCTCCATCACTTTTTACCAGACATAAGGGCGAGTGATTGGGGGGGGGGGGGGGGGGGGGGGGGGGGGGGGTGGAGAGGAGAGGAGCGACCGGGGAGCAGAGCCTCAGGGAGAAGGGGGTGATGCAGGGGCAGGGCCTTGGGGAGAAGGGGTGGCATGGGGACGGGGCCTTGTTTCGGGTGCTGGTGGCCCCCCCACTTTTAGGCAGTTTCTGCCGCGACCCTGAAGACATTAGGGTAGTTGAGACCTGATGCAGCAAGTGGATGTAACAGACAGCTGGAAGGAGCGGAGGATGGGGAGGCCATGGGAAATAGCAGTATAAACCTGTGCTTACATCAGCAGAGTGCAGAAATACGTTGCTGGATGGCGAAGAAGAACCTGAACAGAATAAAAATGATTGGCTGTAAATGAAATACCCCTTCAAATGGGCCAGGTTCTAACACTGGCTAGTTTGTGAAGCCTGACTGGGGGCAGATTCTCTTTGCAGAGGTGAGCTGATCAGAAGGGTTTGAAGAGCCTGTGGCTTTTCAGCTGCACAGTGCAGTCAAAACGTGGCTTCAAAGATGCTGAGCTGTGGGCTTCTCAATCCTAGAGGGCAGTAAGGAGAGGCTGCCAGGCCTCAATCCCTGTTGATCCAACCTCCCCCTGATTCTCTGCAGTTGCTTTGCCATCTGCTTCCAGTTTTTGGATGATCAGGTACATGGAAGCCCTGTGATACGTTGCTTCCCCGCTGTTTGTCCAGGAGAGTTAAATGCTGAGGAGCAGAATACACACACCTTCCAAATGTGTTATCTCTAGAGAAGTATTTAGTACCCCTTGCCTTGGCCTGAGGCCCTGCATGAAAATCCTTTTAAAAGCATATAAATGCTGCCCTGTGATACTGTTTTACAATAAACAGTTTCCATTCAGGGACGCCATTCCCCACTGGCCAGCACGTAAGTGCATGGCCCAGGGGTCAGGCAAATGCTCAGTTGAATAAATGCCTCCTGGATTTCGCCCTGATGCAGAGCTGGCCCTAGGGACATGTGCATGGTGCTGTGTTGTGCATGGCCTCTCTTGATGGGCAAAATTTTCCATCTGGGAATGGTAGCAGTAAAGTCAGATGTCTTTGTGTGACAGGGAGAAAGTTGGATGTAGTGAAAGCAGCAGGACTCTGGGCCATGAGGAGGTGTCTCTTGCATTTCCTGTAGTAATATGAGTTGCATTATCTTGAAGGCTGCCAAACTGGGCTCTGAGGGGATGTGAGCTGGAGCCAGGGTTGGGTCCTGAAAATGCCCAGCTGGCAACCCCTGAGCATGTGGCCCTGGTGACTGACTGAAAGGAAACCCGCAGACCGAGCAAACATCTTGGGTGCTAGCAACGTGTGCAGAAGAGCTAACTTTAGAAGCTAAAGCAAAGATGCACCGGCTAACAAAGAGGGCAAGCCAGATGAGAAATGCTGAGACCCGTTTTTCTGTCTCCAGATGCATTTCTTCCTTGGACGCTTCCATGATTTAGTGCTGACATTCCAGACCTTGACAAGCCAATGTTTTGGTGTATACATGTTAAGCCCCTCCATCCGCAGCAATGCATTTAAAACCCAAACAATTTATGATACCGCCTGTCTCCGCAGACATTTAATGGACTGCTGAGACATGGAGGTCTTCGCTTCCCCTGGGAGTTGGAAACTTGCAGCTGAGTGGAATGCTGTGAGTGTGTGTATGTGGGGGGCTGCGGGGTAGCTAAGACATGCATGCTGATCAGGTGCCAAGATTGGGTTTAGGGGAGTATAATCATGTCCTTAACAAGGACCTAGTTTCCTTTTAATGTTTTTCCATCTAAGACAGGCTCCTTTTCACAGGACCAAGCAAGAGCAAGCAGTGCTGGCCGCGGAGGAAGAGAGGATTTTAAGATTTCCCTTACATGTATCTTGATCTGCTGCTACTCTAGTGCCTTGCATTCAGAATGGAGGCAGGAAGTAGCAAGCTACAGAACATGGGGAGGGTCTCTCGGGAGGCAGGCTGCTTAGGAATGGACCAGAAATAGATCCTTATTCACTGATGTACTGTATTTACGAACAAATATCTTGGAGTACATACGCAATGGGAAGAATGCAATTCATACACCACCTCCTTCCCCGCAGCCACTTGCTGTCAAGTGGATTAATCAGTTTGCATTTAATAAATACAAGTTTCTGTCAGCTTTTCAGAAAAGTCTGCTTCCTTTTTAAATAGAATCCAGGTGAGAATGAAGCACCTGAGTCCTTTGTAAATTTATGGATGGAGTCTGTAATCTGGATTGTGGGTGAGATTCTATCTGAGGCTTTGTCTAATGTTTCTGTGGTGCGCTATGCTGCTGGCTATTTTTAGCCAGCTCTGGGTAGGTAATTAATTTGTCCTCTACAGTTATTCCTCTGTGGCGATGATGCTCAGAAAAGCCAGGCTGCTGTGATCATCTGTGAGCTAGTCATGGTGTGAGTGACTGAAATGATGAGGTTAATAACATGGCAAGGATAATATCTAGTAAGTACTGACCATGCCCGGTGCCCTATACTGTACAAGACACAAAGCAGACCGTTCCTGCCCTCAACAGCTTACATCGGAACACATCATAATACTTATTGCCCATTCCTACTTGAGAATACTTCACAAATGTTACCCATTTAAGCCTCGCTGTGTGCTGTGTGGTAGGTTAGTAGTATTATCCCTTAAGTGGCTCGTTCCCAGTCTCATAGGGAGTCTACATCAGAGCACGGATTAGAAACCCAGAGTTTGTGACTTCCAGTTTTGTGCTCAGACTTCTAGACGTCCCTTCCTGATAGAATTTGGGATAGGTAGAATGAGCCTTGCTGATCTGATTTATTCCTACAGTCTTGGTGGCATGGTGTACGAATGCTAACTTTGCCTTTCTCCTTTGAAGGGAAGATGCTGGCTGTTTTCTTATGGCTATTTTCATCCTCTGTGGGGTACAGGTCTGTAGACCCAGCTTGCTGTAAACAATAAAGAGGAAGTTCTTTTGCCTGCTCCGAGTCCCTGGCAGAGACTTGCTCACGCAGCGTCCTGCTGAGAAATGTGTGTCATGGCTATAGACAGGAGAGAGGTGTTAGAGCAGCCAGTGCTGCTTATGGGAAGGACTTCTCCATATACGATCAGTCTGCGCGGTATGTCAGCTTTTTGTTGCCTCCTGTGTATTACAAGTTAGACCATTGTGGTTTGGCCAGTTGACATTTATCTGGATTTCCTTTTTTTTTTTTGTTTTCCTGGGGGAGAGAGAATCCATTTATTTGCTTTTGTGTATGGAAGTTGTCAGCCTACAGATGTTTCTTGTCCTTCCAGATACCTCTACCTCGATATAACGCTGTCCTCGGTAGCCAAAAAATCTTACCGCGTTATAGGTGAAACCGCATTATATCGAACTTGCTTTGATCCACCGGAGTGTGCAGTTCCCCCCCCCCCCTCCCCCCCCGGAGCACTGCTTTACCGCGTTATATCCGAATTCGTGTTATATCGGGTTGCGTTATATCGGGGTAGAGGTGTAGTTTCAATTTATTATACAGCGTCTTCCCCCCTGTACCTTTTTCCTATAGATTTCTAGTACACTCATGGTTTTTGAAGTGGGGTTTTCTTTAATGCTAGCTAAAAGATCTAATATTTGCTTTAAAAAAATTCCCATTTTGCTGGCGTTTATTTCTTCGTGTGTCGGGTCTCTTGCTGTTCTCTTATAAATGGTTGAATTATTAAACTTGAAAAGCAGCTGCTCTTTAGAACATTTTTGTATGTGGGGTAAGCATGATAGGTAACGAGGCAGTGTCTAATCTCATTGCCACAGGATTCGTGACGTTGTGATGCAGGTTTATGTAATGGTTCCTTATTTTAAAGTTTTGTCATGGATTTAGTGGCAGTAGTTGTCGGACCCACAGCCAAAGACACTGAAATCCTCTCTGAGAACAAGTAGGGAGCCTAGGCCTATGCAGAGCTGTGTAAAGTCCCCTCTCTGCCCTCCAGCAGGGGTACAACTACAAGCTTCAGCCCTGTTCTAGCGGAACCATTTCTAGGGTGGGGCAAAAGGGCTAATTCAGTCTTTGGTGCCTCTGCTGGGATTCTCCACAAGGGTGCCACTTGAGATGAGGCTTTCTCTGATGTGGCTAATTGTCCACTAGGAACTGGACTGAGACTACCAATGCATTATGCATGGGCCACCGTCAGCAGTGCCTTTCAGCGACTACTAGCCCAGGCTGGATTTGAAACAGCAAAAGCCCACAGACCTGGCGGGTGGTAGCATCTCAAGGTTTGTTCCCTTATATAGCTTGAGAGAGAGACCGTATATTGCCACTGTGTTCTTTTTAGGTTACCCTTGAAGAGGGGGAGCGCCTCTTTTTATCAAGTAGATTTGTAGTTAAGTCTGTCGTTCTATCCTCAACATGCCCCCCTTGTGCTTAGGTAAGGTAGCACCTAGGAAGTTCATTGCTGCTCCGAGAGCCCTGCAGCACAGACTGTGAGGAGGCCAAGGGACTTAATCTCCATCTCTGATTTCCCCTTGCTCTTCTTTATTTGTTGTTGAGGGAAGGAGTGTGCGTGCGTGTGTGTCACTGTCTTCCTCACAGTAATTTAAGTACTATTTTAGCTATCTCAAACTATTCTATTTGCCATTTTAACTGTTGCAAACCTTTTAGCTTGCGAAGTCTTGGATAGTACTTTCTCTCAGCTGGCAGATACGTGCAGGGTTTATTACTCTAGCCGGAAGGGAACACTTTTTCATTAGAAGGAAAGATAATTGCCTCGCACCTCCTGTGCACATGCCTTGCAGCCTATCCTCAGAACATGGATTAACGACACCCTTCAGTGAAGGTGAGGTGCCAGAGTACCTCCTGCGGCTCACAACCAGAGCATGGCCTATGGCGCTTCTCATTTTCCACACATTCCCTGGGATGACCCGCTAATCATACAGAATTAACATGGGACATTTAGGCTCTGACCGGTGATGGGAAAACCTACCACTGCCCTGCCCTGAGGGGAGCCGAGGGACTGAGGAATTGTGCAACATCTTTGCTCTCTATCAGGGTGTCTGGCTTATCAGTCCAGTTGAGGTGCTTTTATATGGTGCCTGTTACTGTGGTATCTGAGTGCCTCGTGTTTGGAATCTGGTGCCCTATTTAATTTAGCCTTGCGGTGTCCCTGTGAAGTGCTATTATACCCATTTTTGGAGATGGGGAAACTGAGGCACAGAGAGGCTAATTTGCCCAAGGTCATAAAAGAAGGCTGTGGCAGAGCATGGAACTGAACTCAGGTCTCCTCACCATAACCATTGGACCATCCTTCCCTCTTCTCCCTTCTTGGCATCCAAACGTCTCTGACTGCTGGGCTCATGGAGGAAGCAGTTCCTGATTGTGTGGTGCGGGGAGGGGAAGACTGCAGACAGTCTGGCTTATAATATTGGTACTTATTTTCTTTATTTGCAGAACTCTTCTCTCTCCCTCCATCTCTTCTTCAGCTCGCTCCTGGCGCGCAGTAGCTTCAGCACTATGACAGCAGCGAGGGGTGCCAAGTTGCTTCTGAAAACTTTCCCACACGAAATCCTCTAGCAGTGCCAGCATAGACTATGGCAGCGAGAGACTGCTCTGCTGTGCCATCGCGCTCTTTCATCTTATTTTCAGCTCCTCTCATTAGGGGGCCTGGCTCGTTGCACATTAGATGCCTTCTGCAGATGTCTCGACAGGGAAAGAAGAAACAAAACCCCCCAAACTGTGTGGAGAGAAAAGAAAGCTCTTGATTTGCTTATAAGTGAACGTGAGCGGAGCTGGGATCCACAGTCCTTTAATGAGTCTGGATTAGGGTTTGTTACTTGCTGAAAAAAAAAAAAAAATGAAAAAAGGGGGTGAGTGTATATGTGCGCTGAGTGTATATGTGCGCTGAGTGTATATGTGCGCTAATTTAAAGTAGAGGGTTTGGCTGTGTTTATAGGAAATCACTAGTCGGATGTTGTTCCACTGGCTATTATTCCCAAAACAAATGGGGATCCTGTTGTGGGAATGGTGAAAGGGGTTTGAGTGCTGAATAGAGACCTTAGGTTTTGATCCTTTGTGGAATGAGCCCTCCTACCTTTATATCAGGGGTGGGTAAACTACGGCCCGGGGGCCACATCTGGCCCTCCAGACGTTTTAGTCCAGCCCTCGAGCTCCTGCCAGGCAGCAGGATCCAGGGCTTGCCCCACTCTGGCACTTCAGCCAGGGAGTGGTGTCAGGGGCTTGCCCCACTCTGCACAGCTCCCGGAAGCAGTGACATGTTCCCCCTCCGGCTCCTACATGTAGGGGCAGCCAGGGGGCTCCACGCTGCCCCCGCCCCAAGCGCTGCCCCCGCAGCTCCCATTGGATGCACGGTGCCTGCGGACCTGGCAGCGAGCAGAGTCGACTGGCTGCGCCTCCACGTAGGAGCCGGAGGGGGGACATGCCGCTGTTTCTGGGAGCTGCTTGAGGTAAGTGCCACCCGGAGCCTGCACCCCGACCCCCTCCCGCACCCCAATCCCCTTCCCAAGCTCTGATCCTACTCCTGCCCTCCGAACCCCTCCATCCCAGCCCGGAGCAACCTCCTGCACCCCCAACCCCTCATCCCTAGCCCCACCCCAGAGCCCACCCACCTAACCGGAGCCCTCCCCCTGCACACCAACCCCCAATTTTGTGAGCATTCATGGCCCGCCATACCCAATTTCCATATGTGGCCCTCGGGCCAAAAAGTTTGCCACCCCTGCTCTATATGGATAGCTGGAGTTAATGGGATAGGGAGCCTATCTCTTCTGTTACCGTGACACGTTGCTGGCGGCAGAAAGTCACCAACTCATCGCTGTTGGATGGCTTGAGTGGGATGAGTTAGTGGCATCGATCCAGTTCTTAATGGGCAGGTGTCTGTATTGCTGACACTAATTGTAGCAGTGAAGCCAAAGGCTGAGTAGGCTGTGGCGACTGCATTTTGCTTTGCTTTCCCAGTTGTCCTTTCAGGCTGGGAAAGAGGCATCTCTCTCTTGGTAGGGTGGTGTGGGCAGCTTGCATTGCTGTTGTCTGTACTTCACCTTTCCTGTGGATGAACTAGAGAGGACTTTGGGCTCCAGGGCTGTCAGTCTGGCACTTATTGAGCACTAAATTCATATTAAGATAAAACTCCCACTCCTTAAATCTGCCTTAAAGGTCTTTTCCCTTGGACAGGCAGGTGGCATTTATGGGGAAAACAAATTTTGGCGTCAGCACCTTTATTTACTACATTGTTCCTCTTGAATAGTCTTTCATCTCTTCTCTGCTCTATTTATTGTAGTCATGGAATGGTGCTACTCACTTCAGTGCCATTCTCCAGAGTCTCCTTACACCAGCCTGGACCGGTGAGTAGGTGTTACTGAGCGATCACTAAGACCGTTGCCAGCACAGTGAACAGATGAGAAGATGTCTGGCTGAACTCAATTTAGGGAGATTTGTCCAGAAGACTTTTACAGGCCAGATCCTCAGCTGGTGCAGGTCAGCTTAGAGACCTCTCTCTCTAGGTTGGGAACACTTGAATGTCACGTGGCGAATGGACGTGTACATTTAGCTTGGAAATCCATTCTGATTTTTAGCCGGATAAGGTATCGGAAAGATCCACTTGGTGCATCTGGTTTTACTTTGCTTGAGAGTCAAGAGTCAAGAGGTTGCAATGATGCTTAGGTGCACTGTTCGACATTATTATTCAGGGTAACTCTAATTCTTATAATTTTATGTTATTTCAGGGCAATAGTGTTGCCTAGTGATTAATAGGAATCGAGACTCCTTGGTTCTAATCCCATCTCTGCCACCGATTTGAGTGACCATTTGCTTCCCTTTTCTCTGCCTCAGTTTACTTGTGTATGATGGTGATAGTGTTTCTCTGTTTTTTTGGGGGGGTTGTGAACCTTTTTAATTACTTAACATTTGCAAGGCTCTTTGAAATCGTTAGATGAAAGGTGCTGTAGAACTGCAAATCCTAATTACATTATTTCAGTGGGGGAAGTGACCCAGTGAGTGAACACAGCAATAAAGCATGTCATTCTAACACTGTTGACAATTTTGAAATGTTTGTCCTGCTTCTACTCGGCTGAGTGCTCGACTTTTGAAGACAGGCTTGCATAACTGTGCCATTACTCCCTTAACTTATGCACACGAATACCAACTATAGATGTATGAACACTGGATGGTTGTGCGTGCATGTGGCCAGATAGCTGGTCATATACACGCTCAGATACCATGTGTGTACTGCCCGCTTCGTACATTTGTGAATTTATGTGTACTCTGCCATTATGCAATTGCACATAAACTTTGAAAATGTAGCCTCAGAATTTTAGTAGCTATCTCATTTCTTCCTCTAAGTAGATACGCATGTTTGACATGTGCAGAATGTACTTTTTTTCAGTAGTGGAATAATTTTATTAGTATGTTTTCCTCTGGTCACTGACCTGTAGTTTATTCCATTATTGACTGGTGGGTTACTGGCTCTTTGTGTTCTGTGGTTAAGTGAACTGTAAGGCTCATCTGGCTGGAATGGTGTTGCTGGGCAGGACTTGTGTCTGGCTGACTCATGGTGAGGGGAAATTTTTATCTCTGGCAGCCCCAAATACCCATTTATCTTTTTTTATAACAAGCTGGCTAAACCACATAGTGAAGTATTGATCCTGCTTTCATCTCATCTCCCAAGGCTGGTGCAGTAACCTTCGCTCCACATTCCTGCCTCCTGCAGGAAGAGGTGCATTTCTTCTTTAAGAGCCTCCTCATGCTCCTCTCAAAGATCAGTTTACACCGGCCAGCGGCGAGTCCTGAGGTTACGTAAAATCTATGTGGATTTGACCCTGGCAGCATAATTATGTTGTTGTTTGGGCATTGGATTCAGAACACAATTCTGTGTGGATTCATTCAGCTCTCTCACAAGTTCCACAATCTAGGGCTTTCTGCCTAGACTGCTGTCTGAGGCACCCGAAAGTTTTATTCTAGGAACCATTGGCAGGTCATGGATGGAGAAGTGGTTTCTAAAATAGCAAGGTGCTGTTTACTCCAGGACCTTAAAGATCAGGGCCTGATCCAAAGCTGAAATCTCCCATTGGCTTCATTAGGATTTGGATTAGTCTGTAGGACCAGCACATTGAATTGGAGTGAGTGGTGGATGTATAGCAGTAGATTCCTTGAGTTCTTTCTAATCTTGCTTGCTCAACAGGTGGACTGCTACATGTGGACAGGGATGAAAGTAGGTTAAAGGATTTACCTGTACGCCGGTGTCCTGAGCAGGGGCGTGGCCTCAACCAGAAGAGGCGTGGCCTCAACTGGAAGAGGCAGGGCCTTTAAATCAAGATTTAATGGCTCTGGGGCTCCAGTTGTGGCTGGGAGCCCCGGGGCCTTTAAATCACCCCTGGAGCTACCGGGGCTCAGGGGCGATTTAAAGGGCCCACAGCTCTGGCCACCGCTACCGCAGCAGAGCTCCGGGCCCCCTTTAAATTGCCGACGGAGCCCTGTTGCCGCTACCCCGGGGCTTCGGCAGCCGGGCTTGGGTGGTGCTTTAAAGGGCCCGGGGCTCCGGCCGCTGCGAGGAGCCCGGGCCCTTTAAAGCGCTGCCCAAGCCCCGCTGCCGGAGACCTGGGATAGTGACGACAGGGCTCCGGTGGTCATATAAAGGGCCAGGGGCTCCGGCCGCTGCAGGGAGCCCCGGGCCTTTAAATCGCCAGCCTGGGGAAGCCGGTCCAGCACGGCGTACAAAGAGCCGGGACGCCGTACTGTACCGGACCGGCTTACTTTCACCTCTGCATGTGAAACAACTTGTAACCCCTTTCTTCAGCCCCAGTAATCTATTTGGGAGATGGAGGATAGCAGGGATCATGCCGGTGAGAGCCTCTCCTGGGAAGAATGGGGGGCAACTTCTTGGTTAGCATTTCTCGCCGCGGCTGCTGTCCAGTTGTCCATGAGCAGTTTGAGTTCAGTGTGACCCTGAGGCTCTGCAATTGATCCTAGCCGTGGTGGTTGCTCTGTGCGAAGGGTCTGCCGAAGCAGTAAAGCACTAAGCCTGGAAAGGAATCTGCTGAGCCTTGCCTGCACCCAATAAACCACCCTCCCCTTTCCTTTCAACAGCCTGGGGCGTGCTGCACACTGCTGCGAGTCTCCGACTTCGGTGGCGGTCAGGCGCTGAAATGCATATTAAACGGCATATCGTATTTACAAGAGAAGACTGGTTCCAGCTAAGCTCTAACGATTCCACTGAGCTTGCAGGACCTCCCTGTGATTGCCATAGGCTCCCCTTCCTCGCTGCTGTAGAGAAGTGACTTTAAAGCATAAATACTCCAACGCTCTGATTTCTATAATCCATTCATATTTCAAGTCTAAAAACAGTTTTTCTTTGCTGGGTGAATTATTTGCTTGTCATGCTAGTGGGCCACTGGAGTGCTATAAAAGGGCTTTTTGTCTGCTAACGCTTAGCTTCCCCTCCAGGCAGATCCATCATGTTTAAAGGGAGAGGGGGAGGGGCGAGTTCCTTTTGGAGCCAGTAGTACTTGGTGCACAAATAAGCTGGTTTTCTGCTTGAGATAGGTAGGGGATCCTTGAGGTCTTGTCTTTCCTTAACTCGGATCACTATTGGGGGGGGGGGGGGGGGGGGGGGGGGTTTTTTTCCAAGAT